>CAUYSK010026556.1:0-38912 GCA_963575035.1 Avahi laniger | reverse complement strand
AAAATATATAGAAAAAATTAGCCGGGCATGGTGGCGCATGCCTGTAGTCCCAGCTACTCGGGAGGCTGAGGCAGGAGGATCGCTTGAGCCCAGGAGTTTGAGGTTGCTGTGAGCGAGGATGACGCCACGGCACTCTAGCCCAGGCAACACAGTGAGACTCTGTCTAAAAAAAAAAAAAAGAAAAGAAATTTAAAAAAGGACATCACTAAAGGCCTAAAAAATGAGAGATATTATGAATAATTTTAGACAAACTTTATAATTTGGATGAGATAGACAAATTCATTTTTAGAAATACTGACTCACCAAAACTGATACAAGAAATGGAAAATACAAATCATCACATGTATTAAATATATGAATTAGTAATTAAAAGCCTACCCACAAAGAAAACTTCCAGCCCAAAAGGAATTCATCAGTAAATTCTTTAGAAATTTCAAGAACTAACATCAATCTTACCCAAATTATTCCGAAGCATAGATAAAATGAGAACACTTCTGAACTTGTTTTATGAGGCCCACAAAACCTGGATACCAAAACTTACCAATAAAGTAAAATTATTACAAGAAAGGAAAAAATATAGGTTAACCTCTCTAATGAACAAAGATGCAAAAATTTGGCATAATCAAATAAAAATATTAGCAGATCAAATCTTGTGTTATATAAAAAGAATACATCTTAACCAAGTTCATTTATAACAGTAATACAAGGCTGGTTTAACATTTGAAAATCAATCAATGTAATTTACTCCATTAACTAAATAAGAAAAATTATATACTCACTAAATAGATGCAGAAAAAAGCATATGATGAAATTCAATGCTCATTCATGATTTTTAAAAATCTTAACAAACTAGAAGGGAGCATCCTTAACTATTAAAGAATATGTTTTTTAAAATCTACAGTGATTACATTAATGATAAAGTAGTGAGTTTTTCCTCTGATATTGGGAGTGAGACAAGGATGTCTACTATCATCGTTCCTATTTTTTATATACAGGGAATTCATCTCTTGTCCATTCACTCTAAGGCAAACTCAAAAAACTTGAGGAAGACAAGATTCTTCTTTATCCACATAAAGCCTTGTTACATTAGTTGCTCTGTAGATAAGCACACATGATATAGGTACAAGTAGGCACTGGGACGAAGATGGACTTGACTTTCTCATAATGGAAGAGCAAGTAATACTCCTTGATGATCTGACAATAACCTGCCATCTAAATGACACTTAAAATGAGAAGTTCATTAAACCTGTTACATCTTTACCATAAACTTTCCTAAGGAATCAGCCTTCACTATCTGTATCTTTTGGTAACCTATAAGCTCATGTTCATCTACTTGAACACATACAAAAATCTCAAAAGAAAACTCTGCATGATGCTGAGTATCAGGTGGCATTTTGACTACAACTATGAGAAAGTAGAGAAAGGTGGTTTTCAAAAAGTATTTTAGGCCAGGCACGGTGCCTCTCACCTGTAATCCCAGCACTCTGGGAGGCTGAAGCGGGAAGATCACTTGAGCCCAAGAGTTTGAGGCCAGCCTAGGCAACACAGTGAGACCCTGTCTCTATAAAAAGTAAGAAAAATTGGCCGGGCATGGTAACACACACCTATAGCCCCAGCTACTTGGGAGACTGAGGCAGGAGGATAGCTTGAGCCCAAGACTTTGAGGCTGCAGTAAACTATGATCATGCTACTGCATTCTAGTCTGGGTGACAGAGAAGACCATATCCAAAAAAAATAAATAAAAAATTTTAAAAATAATTAAAACTATTTGAAAGAACTGTATTATCAAGTAGCAAAGCACACTAGCATAATCCATGGAAAACCAATGTTGACACCTGCTTCATAAATATTCAGATCTTACAAATAATATTAAGGCCATTCCAAACCCTTTAGGAATATGCCTTTAACCTAAAAAGAAAGTTGCCACAAATGGGCATTTTCCTGAAGTCTAAGTGTGTGGGGAACAGGGGAGCGGAGGTGGATTCTGCCATGCAAAGAAATTCTCAGGAAGCTGGGAAGATATTAGCTATTTTACTCAATTTATTCCAAGCTGAAACATAATAGTACATTATAAATCTGTTTTGATTTTACTTAACCTAATGAAAAAATGTTCATCTTTTTGATAAGTGCTCATTAGCCATCTTTTTCTGACATAAACAGACAAGAAAGATGTTCTTGTGCTGCATTTAAACTCAACTAATTACAGTGCAATGACTCAAAGAACAAAATCAATGTACTAAAGTTTCTCACTTGAATTGCCTTTATTGTTGAATTAAAAATCTAACAAAAAAATATTAAAAGGGCCCCAGTAGTGTGTTTTACACTTAGGTAGAACAATGTTTAAGTAAACAAAGGCCAAATGCTAGCACATGATACAAATTTTCAAATTTTCTGATGTTAATTGCTCTCTGAAAGAGCAGTTGCTGAATTTGCCAACAAAGGGGTATGTATTTACTTAAGGTGTGAGGAGGATGCTTTCTTTTTTGGAAATGGTGGTGATGAATTTGCATAAACAATTCACCTTGTTTCACTCAGTCCCTTGTGAGACCAAAAGTCAATATGTAGATAATACCTGGTCAGGGTTGGAGCCAGGCTAGGACCAGGGAATAGTGTGAAACTAAAAGATCTGCATAAGACTCAAACTTACAGCCCAGGCTTCTGCCCAGGATTTTCAAAAATACCAGAGGGTTTGGGCTTTTGAGATCACAGAGTGTTAATCTGCAGTAACATTATCCTGAATGAGTTTGAAAAAACTAATGCCACTTCCCGAAATGCTTGATTTAAGCTCCAGAAAGAATTTTAGCTAGAGTAATCTGACTCTTGGGGCATCTTACATGTAGCTATGACCTAAATGATCATCTCATTGATTTTTTAAAAATTTATTTTTTATTACAAAATTTATATATTTACCCGAAACTAGAAATTTTAGAAATTTTAAATTATTTTTGACCTATGATACATAAATTATGCCTGTTATAACCAAGCTCCTATCACAAAGAGAAGTAAAATTAATTCATAAAATACACTATGAAGTCAGTATTTAAATCAGTACATGTAGGTTTTTTTAAGATTCATTTGAAAGAACAAAATAACAAGAGAACTGTCTACTATTGAAATCATTAGATGGATGGTTGTCTGAGTCACCTTCACAAGTGATTTTGTTAGCATTTCTTAGTCATTAGACATGGGAGACTAAGAAAAAACATGTATCCTGTGTTTTGCAGGAATTCAAAGAAGATGGCTAACCTTCATTCACAACGCTATAAGCCCAGTAGCTGCACCCTGAAGCAACAATGCATAGCTTGGAGCTCAGGCACTCAGGTTGGAAAAAGGAGAGGTTCAAATCCCAACTCTACCACTTCCTCTTCAAAGAAATGGGGACAAGATTCTTCACTTCTCTAAACTTCATAAATGAATAATTACCATGGGGGAAATGATGCCTACGTTGCTGTTACAAACATTCAGTGAGATGATACATGGAAGGCTTTTGGTACAGGGTCTGATACATTATTCAAATTCAAAAATTCAGCTGACATTCATGAACCACAAATAGGACATGATTCTTGAGGACCTTTTGAGGAGTGAGGAGCCATCTTCTGTTTCATTCTATGTGTCATTGTCAACATTCTGGGGCTTTCTGGAATCAAAAGGCAGACTACCTTGTATCACACTCACTGGTTGGTTTCAGATATCAAACCCACAACCTTGACCTTGTTATCATCATTACAATCTAATCAGCTCCCTTTATTAGACCTCACTCCCAAGTATTAGCATGTACGAGGAATGCAGTATATGGTACGTCAGATCATTACAGGTCACTGGAAAACCACAGCTTTTCTGTAATTCCGCTGGGTTTTATTTCCATTAATGACTTGCCACAAAGGAAATGTTTACCAACTTATTAGGTAATGAAATAGGCCATGTTTACTTTCCTCTGGTTTTGGCTAAAGAAATGAAACCATGTTTCTAACCCTACGTACGCTTATCAAGGCTAACCCAAATACCTCATTCCTCCCCACTGTTAGGGAAATTTCCATGCCGGTTCTGCTTAAAACCACAAAGCAGACGCTGACACTTGTCAGCCTTGCAAGCTAAAACCACAGAACAGTTGAGCAAAACTACAAGCCTGTTATGATTATACTATTTGTTATAAGTCTATCATAATTATACCACTTGTAAGAATTATTGTTTATTGGATAACTTTTAAATCTTTTTTCTAATTGGTTAATCGTTTATACTTGTGTGTGATTTGTTAAAAGTAACCCCCCAAAAAGAGTATAAAACCTGACAAAAATCCGGAAGAGGTGCTCAGAATTTGGAGACTTGTCTCCTCTGGGCCCGCTGGCGTTAAGAGATTAAACACTGACTCTCCAACTCTCTGCGTGCCACTCAGTTATTCCCCTGGGACCGGTCACTGTAACACTTGTCGCAACACCACTAATATAAAAAGTTAATAGTTATCCATTTTTGAATACTAAATTCCAAGCACTGCATGAAACTCTTTTACAGACCACCTCATTTAATCCTCACACAACCCTAGGCAGTAAGTACTGACATCCTTACATTACAAAGTGAGACTCAGGGAGGTTAAGCAACTTATTTAAGGCCCTGCAGCTAGTAGACTGCTATGGGTCAAAGGATGGTGTCTCCTCCAAAATTCACGTTGAAACTTAATCCCCATGGTGGTAATAGTCATAGGCAGGGCCTTTGGGAAAGGGATTATGTCATGAGGGCAGAGACCTCATGAATGGATTAGTGCCTTATAAAAGTGCCAGAGGGAACTAGCTTAGGCCCTTTTTGCCCTTCCATCCTTTCTCTCTGCCACTTGAGGACATGGCCCTCTAGGCATCATCTTGGAAGCAGAGACCAAGGCCTTCACCAGACACCAAACCTGCCGATGCCTTGGATCTTGGACTTCCAGCCTCCAGAACTGTGAGAAATAAATCTCTATTACTTACAAATTACCTAGTCTCAGATATTTGGTTATAGAAGCACAAACATACTAAGACACAGGCAATGGAGTCAGGATTCCAATTCAAGTTGGTCTGAGTCCAAAGCTCATGCTCTTTCTCACAAAACTATAAAAACAGAAAGAGCCACAGAAATTTTCAGCAAACACATCCAGGGAGCATTCACATCAGCAAAAATTAATTCTAAAGAGAACAGAATTGGACACCAATTAAGTGTTATTCTTTCCATTTGGGGAGTCATGTAGACACTGCTTAGTAAGTCTGTTTTTTCACTTATTTCTGTATACATTTATGGAACAACTACTATGTAGTGGGCACTGTGTTAGGTGATAAAAATAAAAATATGTTTCCTAATCTAGATTTTCAGTTACTCCTCCCAAGCCTCATCCAAAGCCCAGGGACGTTCTTTAGGAGTCCTTTTCTCATTGCATGCTTTGGATAAGCATGATGGCCTTAAATAAAGGAAGTAAGATTTCCTGTATGTCAGACAAGTTAGTTTAAGTTCTCTTTTTCCAGTTCTTTCAGCACTTATGCTGTCTGCAATTCCCCGCTGATAAACAACATACAGGTCTGTCCGGAAAGTATCACATCCAGATACTTTCCGGACAGACCTCATATATGAGGGGCTTCATAAGTTTCCTCCATTTTCTAGACTTATCTTCCATTGTCCTCCACTATGTGCCCTAAGTTCCAGCCACGCTGAACCACTCATATTTCCCAGCACACTGGGCTCCTTCTCACTGCCATACTTCAGCATATGCAGTGCCTTTTGTACAGCATGCCTGTCTCCCTTAAACTTTCAATTTTTCCTCTGAGACCCAGCTCAAATGTCACGTTCATCACATGCTCCCTGATCATTCCCCTCTCTCTGCCTACAACCTCTAATAATCAAAGAGAGATGACTGCCTCCTTCATTCATTCTTCCAGCAAACTGTTACTGGAGTTGGGACCCATCAGTGAACAAAACAGACAGATATCCCTTCCTTTAAGAAGCTGACATTTTTTTAGGGGAAGACAAACCATAAAAATAAATATGATAAACAAGTAAATTATATATAATGTTATAAGTTGGTAAGGCTATGAAGAAAGACAGACTACAGTAAGGAAAATGTGGAGTGAGGAGAGGGTGGTTTGGGAAGACCTGCAATTCAAAGCGGCAGTCAGATTAGATCCAATTAAGAAAGTGACAAAGACACACAGAAGGTGAGGGCCTCTGCATATTTTGTACCACCTCTCCCCACATACCATTTTGCAACTTTTCATTTGCATTTAAGTCTTCCTCATTAAGCTGGGTGCTTCCCAGGGGCAGGGACTAAGTGAGTTATCTCTCTGCTCCCAGTGTATACTACAGCACACGTGAGGAATTGCTCAATTCATTGTCTGCTGAACGAACAAATGAAAGAAATTCTTCATAGTCTCCAGAGTCAAAGAATCAGCCACTTCTCCTACTGCAACATTTTAAAATGGTGCTTTACTTTGCTTGTCTTTAATATTGGATAAACTCCCCCATGTCCCCAAATAATCTTCCTGTCCTCTAAACTGTGATCTTCCAAGTGTGGGATGTGCACCAAGGGCTATCCGGAATGAGCCAGTGACGAGAAGCACAGCAGGCAGGAAGGAAATACTAGGACTTCATTCATGTTGAATTTTTTTTATATCAAAACTAAGAGAGAAATTAAGTGTTAACAGATTATAATATATGGCTTGATGCTGACACCCTCACACTGACACCTGGGATGTCCTAAGGGAAGAAGGGAATGCCTCTCTAGACAGTGGCATCCTCACTTGGACAGGGCCCTTGATAAGTAGATTTACACATCATTTATTATCTATTCCTAAACATATAGTCTAGTGATTTTAAAATGACGACTTTTTAAAAAGTCACAGATTGAAGATAACACAGTCGTGTGTCACTTAACAGCAAGGATATGTTCTAAGATGTGCATCATTAGGCAATTTCATAATTGTGGGAACACCATAGAGTACACTTACACAAACCTAGATGGTATAGCCTACTACACACTTAGGCTGTATGGTATAGCTTGTTGCTCCCAGGCTACAAACCTGCAACAGCATGTTACTGTACCGAATACTGTAGACAACTGTAACACAACGGTAAGTATTTGTGCATCTAAACGTATGTAAGCATACAAAAGATACAGTAAAGACATGGTATAAATTAAGATTTAAAATAGTACAGGCCAGGCACAGTGGCTCACGCCTGTAATCCTAGCACTCTCGGAGGCTGAGGCGGGTGGATCGTTTGAGCTCAGGAGTTCGAGACCAGCCTGAGCAAGAGCGAGACCCCGTCTTCACTAAAAAAATAGAAAGAAATTAATTGGACAGCTAAAAACATATAGAAAAAAATTAGCCGGGCATGGTGGCGCATGCCTGTAGTCCCAGCTACTCGGGAGGCTGAGGCAGGAGGATCACTTGAGCCCAGGAGTTTGAGGTTGCTGTGAGCTAGGCTGATGCCACAGCACTCGAGCCTGGGCAACAGAGTGAGACTCTGTCTCAAAAAAATAAAACAAAATAAAATAGTATACCTGTATGAGGTACTTGCCATGAATGGAGCTTGCAGTGTTAGGGAAATTTCCATACATACTAGAGGAATTTGTGTGCTGATTCTGCTTAAAACCACAAAGCAGTTAAGCAGACGCTGACACCTGTCAGCCTTGCAAGCTAAAACCACAGAACAGTTGAACAAAACTACCAGCCTGTATGATTATACTGTTTCTTATAAGCCTATCATAACTGTACTGCATGTAAAAACTGCTATTAATTGGCTAACTTATAATCCTTTTACCAACTGGTTAACTTTTATACTTGTGTGTGTTATTGGATAAGACTAATCCCCCAAAAAAGAGTATAAAATCTGACAAAAACCCAGAAGAGGTGCTCAGAATTTGGAGACTTGTCTCCTCTGGGCCCGCTGGCGTTAAGAGATTAAACATTGACTCTCCAACTCTCTGCGTGCCACTCGGTTATTCCCCTGGGACCGGTCACTGACACTTGCCGTAACAGCAGGACTGGAAGTTGCTCTGGGTGAGTCAGTGAGTGAGTGGAGAGTGAATATAAAGGCATAGCAATATCACTGCATGCTACTGTAGTCTTTATAAACACTGTACACTTAGGCTACACTAAAATCATTATTTTAAAAAACATTTATTTTAAAAATCTTTTTCTTTCTTCAATAATAAATTAACCTTAGCTTACTGTCACGTTTTTACTTTATAAACTTTTTAATTTTTTTTTTAACTTTTTGACTCTTTTGTAATAGCACTTAGCTTAAAAAACAAATACATTGTACAGCTGTAAATAAATTTTTCTTTATATCCTTGTTCTGTAAGATTTTTCTATTTAAATTTTTTTTCTTTATTTTTAAGCCTTTTTGTTAAGAACTAAGATACAAACATACACGTTAGCCTGGGCCTACACAGGGTTAGGATCATCAATTTCACTGTCTTCCACCTCCATATCTTGTCCCACTGGAAGGTCTTCAGAGGTAATAAAACACACGGAGCTGTCTGTCATTTCCTATGACAACAATGCCTTCTTCTGTGATACCTCCTGAAGGACCTGCCTGAGGCTGTTTTACAGTTAACTTTTTTTCTTAATAAGTGAAATAACAATAAAAAATATAGTATAGTAAATACACAAACCAGTAACATAATTGTTTATCACCATCAAATATTACATATTGTGTATCTTCGTATGTGTTATACTTTTATATGACTGGCAGTATAGGTCTGTTTACACCAACATCACCACAAACACATGAGTAAAGTGTTGTGCCACGATTTTACAATGGCTGCAAAGTCACCAGGTGATAGAAACTTTTCAGCTCCATTATAATCTTACGGGACCACCTTCGTATACAAAAACAACCTCATTCAGTGCATGGTCATATCAAAATGCAAGTAGAAGCAAACAACAAGAGAATGGCAGAGCTGATTCTTCGTCAATTCCTAGTACAATTTCTTTCTTAGCTACCCTATGGGGTAAAAATAATGAGGTAATTAGATCTGGCAAGAAATTGGCCAAAAGAATTCAAAATCATCCAGAGTCTATTTTAAATGTGAATATGGAGCCACATCAGTAATGATGAACCTTTCCTAACATGTACCCCGTGTCTTCTTCAATTTACAGAATTTCACTGCACTTGATGATAAATATTTTGAAGTCTCTCATGGCAGACATTGCTTGTGGCCTACCAATACCCATTCTCATATTCTTCCTTACTAAAAGAATCCTAAGTTTGGGAGCTGATGACTCAGCCCCCAAATTCCCTTACAGGCATGGGCAGCCGTGTAACCCCATGTATGGCAATGAAAAGCAAACGAAGATCTGCTGGGGATTTCAGGGGAAGTTTTTGCTTCACTAATATAGGCTCCACCTCTCTCCTTCGCTGGTCCGGAATTCTGAGTTAAGGAGCACCACCTTTCCTTCATTCCTTCTCCCTGGAATTCTACTTTTTTTTTTTTTTTAATTTCAGAATACTATGGGGGTACAAATGTTTCGGCTACACAAATTGCTTTCGTACAGTTTGAGTCAGAGTTATAAGTGTGCCCATCACCAGATAGTGTGCCCTGTATCCATATTGTCAGCAAAGAGCAATAGTTTGACCTCTTCTTTCCCCATTTGGATATCCTTGATTTCCTTCTCTTGTCTGATTGCTCTGACTAGGACTTCCAGCACTGTATTGAATAGAAGCGGTGATAGTGGGCAACCTTGTCTAGCTCCAGTTCTAAGCAGGAATGCTTCCAATTTTTCCCCGTCCAGTATGATGCTGGCTGTGGATTTGTCATATATGGCTTTTATAATTTATAATTTTGATTTGTGTTTCATCTATGCCTATTTTCTTAAGAATTCTCATCATAAAGGGGTGTCTAATTTTGTCAAATGCTTTTTCTATATCTGTTGAGATAATCATATGGTCTTTGTTTTTGCTTCTGTTTATGTGGTGAGTCACATTTATGGATTTACATATGTTGAACAATCCTTGCATTCCTGGGTTCTTTGAAAAGATACACAAAATCAATAGACCTCTTGCTAGATTAACCAGAAACAGAAAAGAAAGGATTGTAATAATTTCAATCAGAAATGAAAAAGGACATATTACAACTGATATCACAGAAATATAAAATATCATCTCTGAATACTATGAAAATCTCTATGTCAATAAATTTGAAAACAGTGAGGAAATGGACAAATTCTTGGAAACACACAACCTCCCTAAGCTCAATCAAGAAGAAATACAACTCCTGAACAGACCAATATCAAGTAATGAAATTAAAGCAGCAATAAAAAATCTTCCAAGAAAAAAAGTCTTGGACCAGATGTTTTCACAGCCAAATTTTTATCAGACCTACAAGGAAGAATTTGTACCCATACTGAAGAAATTATTTCATAACATTGAAAAGGAATATTCAATGTTATTTCATAACATTGAAAAGGAATGTCCCCAATTCATCTATGAAGCCAGTTACCACCTTGATACCAAATCTAGGAAGGACACAACAAAAAAAGAAAACTATAGACCAATATCCCTTATGAACATAGATGCAAAAATTATCAATAAAATTCTAGCAAACCAAATTCAGCTGCACATCAAAAAATAATCTGCCTAGAATTCTGATGTGAGACTGAGAGCAGCCATTTTGTGACCATGAAGCAACAAGCAAAAGGCAAAGTCCTTATGATAAGGACACGAGAGAAGAAAAACAGAAAGGGGTCTGGAACCATTCAGTCCCAGCCCTGGGCTACGGGAAAAAATTAAGCCACTGAAGTCAAATGTCTGTTACATACAGCCAAACACAATACTCCTTTGAGGTTTAAACATCAAAAGACAAAAGGACATATCATTGGGAAATATGTATCCCTCCTGTTCCCTTCCAAATGGCTGAGACTATACACAGAAACCAACAGGGCAATTAATTAAAAGGCATTTCCTGGTCTATAAACATTGTTAGAAAATATACTGGCTGTTCATTTAATACTCCACAAATAGTTGTATCTTTTTTCCATTTTCAAATCTACATTTTTTTAATTGAAAGATCACATGAATATTTTATGTGGTCTTTATCCCTTAAACTTTATAAAGAGATATAGACAATGATAGGCGTCTCAAAAGAATCAACCAACTAATGACCTTTCTGGCAGGAGTAAAACAGTATAACCCATTATCTTCTTTCATTTGTATTTAAAAACCTCTTTATTATAAAAGTGACATATGTACTTGATAAAATATCCAAGCACTACAGAAGAACAATAAATGAAAAATTTATCTTTTCAAAGGTTATCTTTACAAATAGTTATCACCACATGATGTAACGGCTTGCTCTGTACCGTCCACCTACACTGATCCCTCACTCCATCCCCTCCCCCACCTCACGTCTGGATCTCCACATTCGGGAATGGGATTACTTGGACCAGACTAGTTGAGGTCTACCTGTCCATCACACCTCTCCTCCCATCGCTTACCACTTTTTTTTAAATTATAAAGTTGCCAAGGTGGTTGTTTAATGCCTGTCTGTCTCCTACTCTAGACAGAGATTCTTTGAGAGCAGAGACTCACTGTTGTTGTTGTTTTATGGTATGCCTTGGTCTTAGCAGGCACTCAACAAATATTTGATGAATGAATGAGTCAACAGAAATGAGTATTAGAAGTGAAGAAATTCTGACTTCAAAACCACATGTTGTACACAATAAATATATGTACAATTTTTAGTTGCCAACTGAAATAAATAGATAATAAATAAATAAGTAGATATAGTAAAGTTCTGGGAAACTGAACTGAAACTTGTCTTTGTATCTCAGTGACCTCTGTAAGGGCTGGGAAGGGCATGGTCATCAGAGACAGAAAGGACTCTATGCTCATCATTCAGGTCAAGATCTTTTTGTTCCCTGAGTCACCCTAGTTAAGGAACAGCAGCCCTGCTCTACATGGGCTTATAGGAAAGGGAAAAAAAAATTTCTTCCTTGTGCTGTGACCTGTCCAAAGGAAAAAGCTTTTTCATCTCCTTATCTCTCAAAGTTTCCTTCTTCATAAACATAAGGTTCTGATACTGGGAGACTTCTTGTACTGAGAAGCCTGACTCGGGAGAGAAAGGACCATCCCTAAGCTGACCCTCTCTCCCGGTGGAAAACAAGTGATTTGCACCTTCACCTCCAGCACAAAACCTTCATCTGTAACATCACAAAACCCCACCACTTGACTTTGGCATTCTGAACATGGCCAGGCAGGGCTGGAGGTTAGAGACAGGAGCCAGGGCCACCCTGTGGTTTGGGGCCACCGAGCTCACCCTCCAGTGTTCTCTGGCGAGAACCAAACAAACGTTTGCCGCGGCACCCAGTGATGACTGTACTGCTGGGTTCTCATCAAACTGTAGGGTTTCTTCCCCCTTCTCCCTTCTTCCTGGGGTTGGAGACATGATACATGAAGATGACAGAGGGAGGCAGACAGTTTAGCATAATGGTCATACAGCAGACATTCACTGAATTGTTTATCACGTTTTGCAAATACGCCATTCAGAGAAGACCGCTGTGAAAATCCCCCCTAACTCCGCCATGCGGTGCCCTGGTACCATCTGGTCAAGAGCACAGTGAAATCAACCAGCACAGGAAAAGGCAAAACTTAGAGGATGGGATGCAAACAAAGAAAAAACAAAGAGGCCACAAGGGAGGTGGAAAGAAGATCACGGGACGGAAGAGTTACTTCGCCTCCCTGCACCCGCTCCATCTATAAAAAGGGAGCATTTACGTGAAGTCCTGAATTTGGGTGTAGAATGTCAGCTGCACAAGCATAGGGTGGGGAACCTCTGAAGAGCATCAGGAGTTTTAGTTGATTACAAGGTCAATATGACACACAGTATGGTGTATACAATGTTAAAAAAAACAAACACGGCCTCCGGATGCATGAATAGAAGTAAGCTGTTTGTGATCAATGAGGCCAGAACTATTCTTTCTGCATGTCTTTGAGGTACAGCATTACAGTCTTAAAAAGAACTACCTTAAGTTTCGGAAGAAAGCTACCTGCATGGCAGAGGCCAAGAAACTGCAGGACCTGAGATGACTGTGGCTGACCACTAGCCTCGTCCTGTTTCGGAAACCACCCTTTCCTTATCTGTCTCAGCAGATTATGAAGAATTTCACTAACAGCCAATTCGATCTAATATTTTATGTGTATGTGTCTGTATAAATACATAAGCATTTGTTTATACTGCCTCATTTTAAAAGGGGTTCGAGGTGGCTTATAGTGATGTATACAAAGAATCAAAATAGCACACAGTGGAGAACAGACAACAAAGATAAATATCCTCTGTTCTTACCTCTTCTCCTTCCCTTGCCCTCATTTTGTCTCAGGTTGCCAAGTCACCTATGCTGTCCAGTTTGATCCAACATCTGCTCTGAATGACTGTTTTTCAGCAACAGCAGCCTGAGGCAAATCCAGGCATTGAGCTTCGCCTTCTGCGGCCCCCTTCCTTCAGTATGTACCTAAGACGATCAGTTAGACACTGGAAACACAACAGTAATAAGACAAGGCCACTTCCCTGAAAGAGTTCACGGTCTCGCACCCAGCCTTCTTCCAACAGCGGATAGAGAATTAAAGAAATTGGCAATGTTGACTTAGGAAGTGCAAACTTAGAGGAGACAGGATTGCTGTTTCTAAAAATGTGAAGGGCTTCTATAGGATTCCTCTTTTTATTTTGGTTTTTAACTATGCCATTTTATGTGCATTTTTATTTGAAAAGACCTCAACTTCCTTTTGGATGTAAGAGATTGGAAATGAGTAGATATAGCAATATAGCAGAGTGGTTAAACACAGGAGTTTTAGAGTCAGTTATCTTGATTTCAAATCCAGGCTGGCTATTAGATATGACTTTAGATTAGATTAGTTTAGGTTAATTAGGTTAGATTTGGGGCAAGTTATTTAACATCTTAGCATCAATTTCTTCATCTTTTAAATGAGAACATCAGTATGTTGTGAAGATTAAGTGGCATGATGTATGTAAAGTGCTTTGTAAGTAAAGTGCTTCGCGCAGGACCCGGCATAGTGAGTGCTCAAGCAACAACAGCTAGTTGTCATTAAATATATTCATATTTGAATATATATTGTATAGAAAAGGCAATAGTGACAGCAGTGAGCTGAATTTGATGTTATTATCATTACCTCTAGAAACAAACTATGGACTTCCTTAGACTGAAATTTTTACTTGTTCATATAAGGAATAAGTTTCTAACATCTAAAACATTTAAAAACTCACAAAATTAAAAACCGCAACAATAGGGGGGTGAACTCTGTTGTTGCAAGTAAACCAGCAGCGTGATTCCCCCATCATGATTGGGAGAGAGTTGAGCCAGATGGCTTATGAATTTTCTTCCTGCTGTAAGACTCTGAATTTGAATTTAAATCTTTTCAGTAGAGTAAGGACAAAAAGAATCATGGTAGCCCCTGGAAAGCCTTCCAGTCAGCTCCACCTCAAAAGCCTAGATTGAAAGAACTGCAGGAAGTTTTCTGAAGAGCTACAAAGACAACAGATTCCCGGACCAGGGAAGTCTCAGATGGCCAGAGGCCAAACCTAGAGTGCTAGATTATTTTGCTTGGCTCCTGGAAAACAAATGCAAATCTAATCAACAATCGATCAATATTTATCAGGATTGTGAAAAGCTCCTTGCAAAATACAAAGCAGGTACCAAAGGCTTGGTCCCAGAAATAAGACTAAGGTATTAGAGACAGACTGTGAGATTCTTATAGATGACAATGACCATGAACTTTCCTTTTTATCTCAGGAGCTGGGCTATATCCCTGAGGCACAGGTCAAACATCAGTATTGTTAGTCACAAACTGACAGGCCTGGTTCTCACTCCAATTTGCTCACAGACACTATTCTTTAGTCCCTCTCCTAGACAAAAATGTACATGTTTTGAGGCACATTTAATTCTGGACACAGTTACTGCATAAGGCTAGTGATAATATTCCCAAATATGATCCCCTTGCAAAATACTCATCAGAAACGTGAGAGAGGATTAATAGAGGAGGCTCTGAATATTTTTAAAATTTGCACTTGAGCTCGTAAAAGCAAAGCACATCAAAGCCAAATGAACAAAAACAACATCTGAAAAACACCTGTCCTTACCAGGCAATTTTAAAATAAACTATTATTTTTAAAGCTACTCTCCAATTCCTTACAGATGAGTGTTAACTTTTGTTCCTAATCAAAAGCTTTTTTATGCATTTCGTCTCAAATTGTCATGCTGCCTACAAAATCTGCACTAAAGCAATTTGAAGCCCTAGAGTAAACAAAATGTGTTCAGCAGAATGGCAGGCTCAGGAAGCTGATCTGAAATATGCACACACTGTCTGTCGGGGTGTTTTCTGGCTTTTTCTCTGTTTTATGCATTTATACTAATGTGTGGACAAAAGGGTTGAAAACATTTTGCTACAAATAAAACCCTGAGAATTATATGTAATTTCTAAGCTTATCCTTGGGAAAGAAGCCATAGTCTGTTTTCAGACAAGAGTAAAACACTTGCAATTCCCTTTGAAAAACAACATCCAATCTTCCCTTAAATTGAGATGCCAAAACAACTAGATTGCAATTTAAATCAGAGAACAAAATTAGTCAAGGTACACCAGGGTGGAAGGAGAGGCAGAGGAGACACTGTGGTAAATAGCCTATGAATTCAAAATGTGGAGTCCTCCCTCCGCCCATAGCAGATTTTGACTTCCAACAAATTAGACAAATAAATCGTCAGTTCACCTATGATTCACTGATAAACATTTTTTAGTGGCCACTTCATGACCATCTTTCAAGCTGAGCCTTTTTTAATTCCATAAAGGATTAGGGCGTAGCAATAACTCTTGGAGTTCACAATAATCCTTGGCAGTCCTCTAACGAAAAACAAAAATCACCGCCTAATTCCAACAGTTTGCCATAGTAACAGAAGCCTTTGTATTATTAATATTATCATGGCCCAAGGAAGAGGGGAAGGAACTGACAACAGCAGCTAAAATATTTCATCTCCTGGTTAAGCCCCATGAGATTCAGGTTTCAGGTTGGGTTCAAAAACCACAAACAAGGTCCAATATAAAGGAAGGACTTGGATGAACACCTTGATGGGCTACAGAAATGAACTGACCATGCTTGATGGATAGAGGCTCACTGGCTATGATTTCTTTGTGCTTCAGTAAAGGGATCCATTTGTCGGTTCTTCTTACAAGCTGGATTAAAGGTTTGACCTCCACATTTCCAGAACACTCAGTCCACCTAGGGATAATCATGATCCCAGATTCATGTACTCTTCTCTTTGGGTTCTGTAACCAGCTGAGACCTCTGCTGGCAGAGAACGGTGGGTTTTGTGCGGAGGGAGGGAATACATTATGATTGGAGGAGTTTCTATTCCACAGAGGTGCCTTTATCTCTGCAAATATGTCCCACTGGCAGGTTGGCTGGAACCAGACCTATCTCTCTCTCCAAGGCAAGGGCATTTCAGGACTCAGCCCAAGGTGGTATCTGTTTAGTCCAAAACTTTGCCATCAATAGAGCACACAATCTGCCTAGCAGAGTTCGTGTGGCTCCTGCTGTGAAAGGCATTGATCCCAGGTGAGGAGACATAGCCAGGCATGAGAGACCCTTCTACAAAGTGGTTTTTGCAAAGATTCAGGGAGGGAGAATGAGGGGGGTGATTTACATTAATGTACCATCCTAGCATTAAATTCTGCCCAAAGTGGGCTTTTGTCAAAAATTATACCAAATGCCAAGAAGCGATAATCAACTGAAAGCAAAGTGGTCCTTCTTTACAGGAAGGTTTCAAATTCACCATCCTTTTTGGGAGAGTGGGTCAGGAGGTGGGGAAGTGGGTTTCTAAAAGACACAGCAGATTACAAATGTGCTGATGTAACATTGTCAATGACATCTCATCCCAGATGGCAAGTGAAGGAGACAGTGGGATTTAAGGCACCTAGACACTTGCCAACAGAATATGAAGACATTAAGGGGGGAAGAACCAAACAAGCAAGAATCCTTAAATTGCATGGTTTAAAAGTCACATAGGTCTAAAAGCTATAAGGAACGACTTGAAGAGTAAGTGTCTTAAACCTCAGAATAATATGAACTTCCAAGTGCAGAGAATGGGGATGCTGACTAAATTCAAATGTGTTCAGGGGACTTTATTCCAGGGCACAAGGCTGAGCTGCTGCAAAGCACACAAGTGGGGTGTAAAGTCAATGGGATTACATTTTCCTAATTATTTTCTGCTTGAGCTTTACAGCACATACACAAAATGAGATCAGCCGGGACTTGCCTCTCTAACAAATCACTCAGATTTAAACATTGCTCACATAAACAAAGGGGGGTGGGGTGGAGGAGAGAGGCTTCCACACAAGGCTGGGAAAAGACAGAGAAGGGCTTCTTCAATCACAGTTGCAAGGAACAAAAACCTGGAGGGGGAAAAGAGTTGTTGGACCGCCACCAAATCTCCCCCACTGGAGACAAGAGCCCATCTGCTGAGCTCGGCAACTTCGCTTTAACTACCATTCAGCTCGCGTCTCTGCAGAGATCTGTCTGCAGAGCTGGCAGATGGACCCCTGCTTCCCCGAGTCGTTGTGTTATTTGTTTAATAAATTTAATTAATATCCATACTGCATTGGATTGCTCCCAGAAAAGGGGCCGAAGTGCTCCCTTTCCCCAATAGCTACATGATGAGTGATTTCCCAGAAAAGAGCAGATAACGATGGTGCCCGGGGGCCACCAAAAAATTGAAAGTACCATGTGCTTACATTACTTTGCATGTATTAATTTTTTGCAGTGCACTAATGTGCTTTTGATGGGTATTTTAACTGTATGAAAGTATACAATTCCAAAAAGAAGGCAGAGTATCTCTTTTTTCAGATCAGTTAGATTAACAGGAATGTTTTTAAAAGAACTCAATTTAACCAGATATTGAACACTTGTTATCTATTTCCCCAAAATGGAGGCCCATGAAGGGTAAAGAGGTTCCCTTTAGCAAATAGCTATTAATAGCTCCACGACCATTTTCGACAACCTGAAAACCTTCCTGGTCCTATTGAACTTGTATTATTTCCCAAGCTGAAAAATGTGACTATCACAAACATGGAGAATGGAAAGAGTCTTGGACAAAATCCAGGCAGTAACATGCTTGTTCTTTGTTAAATGGAGTCCCTGCAATCAACAAGTATGAATTAAAGCAGCGTTTTACTAGCCTTGCTATCCAATGTCGTCTTGTCCTTCTATGCAGCAAATGTCATCTTAACCTAGATTTCCCACAGTGTATTCCAAGGAAGAATAGTCCCTTGAGGACATAAAAGTTGTTCTGTGAAAAAAAGCTTTCTGTCATCAAGTAAGGCTGACAAATATTATGTCAAGGAAGGTTAAATACGTTTCTTTACTGCAGGACTTGTCAGAGTCTTTAATGTGCTAACAGATATTGTAAATATTCCTGTACAAGGGGGATGGGATTCAATACAAAAGGCAGCATTTCTCAAAACCCAGGCCCATTTAGTTCACCACTATATCCCAGGGCCTGATACAGAGCATGGTAGATAGTAGACAGGGCAACATGAAATTAATACTTGTTGAATCAAGAATGAATGAGCAAGGAATTAAACCCCCTTTGCTTAGGGCTAATCCTTGGGCACTGGAACCTGACCACTGATAAGATTTGTATTAAAAAAACAAATGAACAAAAACATTTCCATACTAAGGAAGAATCAAAGGTACTTGACTTAAATATTGAATTTGGAGGGTTTTGCTTTCAAGGTGCTATTAATATTTCCATTTATTAGGTTTATTCTGCATTTAAACTCTTCTCCACTGCTAACTATACTCCTAAACAACCCTTCTGTTCCCTTTCATGAAAACCTGATCTTGTAGACTTTTTATACTTCCCAGATTCTTGGCAATACCCTAGTCTGTATGTCTTTGATGTGCTTAATTCCTTCCTAGAAACTGAGTAATGAATTCAATTTGATCATATGCACTGAGCTGGTGAAATTAAAGTTTTATTTAAGGTTAATAGGAAAAATTTTAAATTATCTTAATGTAGGTTAGCCCATTTGCATTTTGTCAAAAACAGTGCTCATTGTTCATTCCCTTATCTAATTTTCCTACAATATTCCATGCTGTTAATACAGCACTGAGTTCACTCATCCTACTCCTACAATTTCAGAAAACCACAGCCCTTCCTGCTAATTTGATACTCATAGAGAATACATAAAATGGCACTCAATCTTGCATATCCAGAATTACTAGATGTTAAAAATCTCCCCTCTAGCACATCTGGCTACTTTCTCTTCTAAGCCCTCACTAGACTTGCCCTCAATGCCCCTGTGCTCATGAAAATACAGGCTTTTTCCAGCATTCTACCCCAAACTGTTCCAGCCTCTACCCATCATCCACTTCCAAATCTGCTTTGGCATTTTCAGTCCCACTTTTCAGTACCAACTTTCTTAGTCATCTTGTGCTGCTATTACAGAATACTGGAACCTGGATAATTTACAAAGAACAGAAATTTGTTTCTCACAATTCTGGTAGCAGTGAAGTCCAAGATCAAGGGCCCAGAATCTGGGGAGGATCTTTTTGGCTGTGTCATCCCATAGCAGAAGACAGAAGGGCAAGAGAAGATGAAAGAGAGCAAGAAGGAGTCCAACTCAGCCTTTTATAAGGAACCCAACTCCCTCAATAACACATTCCTGCAGTAATGGCATTAATTCATTCGTGAAGATGGAGCCCTCATGGATTAATTGCCTCTTAGAAGTCCCACCTCTTAACACTGTTGCACTGGGTTAAGTTGCCAACACACGCTTTTGGGGGGCGACACATTCAAACCATAGCACAACCTGTAATAAGTGCCAAGAAGGAAAAAGGACAAAGTGATAGAGGGAGAGTGATAGAGAACTGCTTACTCAATCTCTCTAAAGAAGTGATATCTAAGCTGAGCTATGCTGGAAGAGAAAATTCCATGCACGTAAGAAGTAGGAAAAGGAGTGTTCCAGGTAAAGGGAACAGCATGTTTCCTGGTAAGAGAAAAAGTCTGGCATGGTATAGGAATCAAAAGGAGGCTACCACAGGAGCACATGCGTAAAGTGGAGAGTGGAATAAAATGAGATCACACAGGCTATGGTGTGGAAAATGGACAGAGTAGGACTGGAGGTGGGGACATCAGTCATGAGGCTGCTGTAGTAATTCATATAAGAGAAGGTGGTGGCCTGGTCAGGATGTGGTTAACGGAGACAGACACTGGAGGCGAGAAATATTTAGGAAGTAGAAAAGACAAGTGTGATTGTATGAGAGTGGTGAGAAAGAGGTGGAGAGAGGGAAGGGGGAAAGGATGGAAGGAAGGAGGGAGAGAGGGAAAGAGAGGGTAGGGGAGAGAGAGAGGGAGAACACACACTTGGACGTGGATGACTTCCACGTGTCTGGATTAACAACCCGGTGAGCAGTGTGTTTCAACTTGACCCATCTTGCTTTCAGAAAGCAGCTTTCCAGTTGCCTTGAGAAAAGTTCTGCAGTACCTAATTCCTACTTCTTTTCATCCTGCCAGCCATGGAGGAAATCATCCATTAATTAGGAAATCAGACAGAAAACACACTAAAACGTTCCCAGAAAAAGGCCTGAGAAATTAGAATATGCACAGAATTGAGAAAAATTGAACATAATGTTACAAAAATTTTTGAAGAGAGCCTGCTAAACATATGCTATGGGATACTACACTGTGGAGCTCTAAATGTTACTTAAGGAAAGGAAGGAGGGAATTTTTAATCTCAAATTATGTTGTTAAAAATAAACACATTTGGACCCTATATGATCTTAATCCAGAACTCAAATAATACCATTATTTTAGTTCACTGTGATGCTTCTTTTGCTTTTCTAGGTTATAAATGATACTGAAATCTGTATGAAAACTTTAATATTTCAATTTCCTAAGTCTAAGGATCTAATTTTATAAACTTTTCTACGTTTTTTTACTAGCCTAGTTCTAGTTCTTTTTCATTATGAAAAAAGGAACAGATAGTGAATTTAGAAAGAGGTAACAGATGAAAAGAGAAAAAGCAAAATACAAAATATCATTATTTTAGCTCTAGCGTTCCCTTCCCAAATGACATTTCAACACTAGAGGCTTCTCACTACCCAATCTACTGACATTTAGTTTTAACTCTCCTTTACAAAACCATTCTGATACAAATTCAGGGAGCAATGAATGTAAAATATTTCTTTCAAATTATGACTCACCTCATAGGTAACATGTTTGACTAAATTTGAGTTCTCAGGAAGAGACAACTTTGCGTGGTCTTTCATGCAGACTCACATTTCCAAGCTTTATAAAAATATGCTTATGTCAACAGATTCAACTTTACATGAGAAACAAATAGCTTTCATACACATTTACACTCACCAACAGAGAAAACAATCTAGCCTAAAGCTGCCTATTTTTCCTAAAAATATGGGTAGCCTATGCAAGTTGAAAACATCTGTTTGAAAGCTTTGAAGCCGGAATTCATTTTGTTTTAATATAGCCACCAAATTTCTTTCCTCTTAACAGAAAGTTAGTTCTTAGGACCTGGGTACATTGCAAATGTGAAGTTTGGAAAGCTCGATTGCTTGCCTTTCTTTATTTCATGCTCTCACACTCAAAATGGCTGGCTAGATTTAGATAACACTTTTCCCCAAACACTCATTACACCCTCACTGTAAAGCACAATGTAACTGCTCAGAAAGTTATGAGTCATGGAAAAGAGGACCATATAAAGCCTTTCTCCTCTAAACTAAATGAAAGCATGTATTGCCATCCTCAAGAGATAAAAGTCAAATCACTCTCCCTGCAAGCCAGTGAATCAATTCTATAACCTCCCACAAAATTCTTCTTAATTTGCAAAAAGAATTAGCATAGCCTTCGCCAAAGGAGTTGAAAAAACATCCCGCTGTGTTTCTGTAATTCACTGATAAATTTATGAGAGAGTTGATAATTTTCTTGTCAACAGAAAGATCCAACTTAACTCTCCTCCTATTCAGTTTTGTATTTAAGCAACACCTTGCAGTTCATATAATAAACCTTAAACAAGTAATAAAACAAGGCAACCCCTGGCATTTTATTATGTCATAAACAAAGAGAGCTGTCACAAATTCAACCCCACCATGTCCCCAAATTATCTCAGGACCTACGTGTGGGGACTCAGTCCACAGCCAAAAGATTTCATGGGCCTCCCATCCCTGCATGCTAGGCAGAAAAGAGAAAGGCAGAAGACGAAAGGTCCAAGCCTACTATTTTACCCATGCCTTTCTCTAGTGTGTTCCATTATTCTACAAAGAAAGCAGAAGAGTTTTAAAGATATTTTCAACATAGTGGTCTGCTACTCACAGAGACGCATAAAAAAGAGCCTATGATCATCTTTAAAATAACTACTACCACTAGCTACAACTACATGAGCACGGCTCTCACAGACCCACACGTTTGCCTCGTTTATCACTCAACGGCAGCAGTCCCTTCCACCTCCCTCACCTTTGTAGCCCCACGAGGACCCCGACAGGAGAACTCGTGGGCACGTACTGATCTGACCTGCTATGACTTAGGCCCTTGTGAAGCAGTCCGCCTCCCCGGGCCTCGAGAAACCACCGCGGATGCATCCTGAATAGCGCTAAGTAAGGCTCTTTCCCAACTTCTGCTGCACTAATTAGCTCACGCGTGCACTCCTTATCACTTCCACCTGTCAGCCCCCCACCCCCCCCACCCTGGGCTGGCTGCACGTGGATAAAGGAAGCGTGGAGTTGGTGGGGCCTGCGAGGAGAGATGCAAAGGAGCGTGTTTCATTTGAAACAGGATGCCTGACATTGCAAATCAGAATCCAGAAATCTTAGGTCCAGTGGTGGGTCCATACCGAGAGGCTTCTAATCCTCAGGAAAACCTTTAGCCCACAACAAAACATTAGGATAGATGGGTTGGTAGAAAAGAAGGGCCTACACTTTACAGTGCCTAAGCCTGCTGCATCCTCCTAAGCTCTAAAGAGAATTTTATTAGCCATTTTTTATTAGGATTTACTTATATGCCCAACACTGCAGCCCTGTCGTGAGTCTTCAACGAATCCTTAGGCAAAGGGTAACTTTCTAAAATATCGCAGTGTTTTGTGTGTGTATATATATATATATTCCTGTTATAAATATTGCATTCAATTTTGAAATGCTATTTATCTGATGCCTGATATGTATTCCTTCTTGCAAGTAGAAAAGGAACAGATTTAGTAAATTTGTGTGTGTGACTGTGTTTGTGTTGGGGGGGCGAGGATTGTTAAATACTAGGTTTGGAAAACACAAACGCTGGGAAAAACCGGTGGATCAATCAACATGGCCTGCCAGGCCAGGTTAAGAAATATCTTAGGCCTAAATGGCACTTTTCAATTTGTAAGCACATCTATTTCATTTACAAGAAGCCTCATTCGGCCTAAAACTACCAAGATGTGCGATGATTTACTGCAAATTGAAAAGAGAATCCTGTAGCCAAGTACTCTGTTTCTTCAAGCAGTTTGTGCTGTGAGTAAATATATATTATCCCTGGTTCTCACAAATGTTGGAGAAAACTGGAAGAAATCTTAGGAACCTAAAGATTCCTAAAGCCTCTAAGCCAAAGTAAACAGGCCAAGTATGCTAATCATCAAACAAATGTAAAAGGCTGAGACCTTCCCTCAAGAGGTTTATGAAGATATTCTAAAGCTCACTTTACTGCAAGAAGGATTTTCAAGATATGAATTTCACTAAAGCACAAACTAAAGAGAATCATGTCAGTATAATCCTCACATACTTCTGCCAGCTGGGATCCTGGATATTGAGATGTGACCACCTCTCCGTGGGCCTGAAACCACCAGTCTGTTTCACATGGGTCACTGCATAGCCA
Source organism: Avahi laniger (assembly GCA_963575035.1). Lineage (NCBI taxonomy): Eukaryota > Metazoa > Chordata > Mammalia > Primates > Indriidae > Avahi > Avahi laniger. The sequence continues at coordinate 15,036 of CAUYSK010026556.1, read as the reverse complement.
TCAGATGGAGACACTATGTGGTCACTACCCTAACAAGTAGATCCAAACCACCTACGTCGAGGGAAAAGACTACCGCTCCCATTTCCAATCTCCCGAGCCACCCCAGTCCCTCTGCAGTGGAGTATCAATAGAGAGGCTAAATCAATTGTTTACTTAATTGTGCTGTGCAAGCCGAATAATTGCACGCTTTCCAGGAAGGCTTTGTAACCAATGAGATGGCACTGGATCTGCCAAAACCCTTACCTTGAAGCCAACATCCATTCTTTCCACAGACTCTCCTATCACAAATAACGGCAACCTTGGTATCATTTCTAGAGGAGGCGAAACCATGGCAAAAATGTCAAAAATCATGTCTTTAAAATGGAAAAATCTCCTCTAAGCTGAACCCACTGAGAACTGCTATCTCCGTATTTGCCAATGTGGAATCTTTAGAGTCACAAACGTTGATTTAATTCATTACACATTGACCAAGAAAAGGCAAAATAATCTACCTAAAGATGAGAAAAATTGGTCCATTGTATAGAAAGATCACATTTTAAGAGAAGGAAGATAATGATAAAAATAAAGGAGGTCGGGTGGTGTTTTAAAAATATTGAACAGTGTACAAGACTAGAAAGATGGAATATGGAATATTATTTACTTGTCAAAGAGTCTCCAGTTTGATAAAAATCAACTAATACCAAGGTAGAAAATACTGAAATAAGATGTATTGAGTGAAAAAAGAAAACCCTTAAGCGTAGCAACGACCAAAATTTTAGACAAACAAAATCTCATATGCTGTGGTCTGAATGTATCCCTCAAAGTTCATGTGTTGGAAACTTAACCCCCAGTGCAACAATGTCCTCACAAATGGATTAATTCCATTTATCGCCAGAGGGAGTGGATTCCTGATAAGCAACGGATTTGGTCCCCTTCCTCCTCCTCTCTCTCTCTCTCTCTCTCTCTCTCTCTCTCTCTCTGTATTGGAATAATGCAACAAGAAGGTCCTAGCCAGATGTGGGAACCTGGACCTTGGACTTCTCAGCTTCCAGAACTGTAAGAAATAAATTTATTTGTTTAAATAAATTACCCAGTCTGTGGTATTCTATTACAGCAACACAAAATGAACTGAGACATCATATTGCTTAATAATAAGTCACAAGAACAAAGCTGAATGAGATGCCTTTATAACTCTTTCCACAGAGCTATTTACAAAACTTGCTGGAAGCGTTAACAAACACAATGGAAGTTCTCAAATCAAAATACTTGCTTCTGGTGAAGGAACCGTTTGCAGCACTTCATACTTATTCTGTTCATTTATCTTTGACTAGGTAATACATTCGGAGACGTGGTTCAAAATTGAAAAGTCTCTCCTACCCAGATCTCCAGTCACCCATTCCTCTTCCCAGAGGCAACCACTAGTACCAGTGTCTTATTTCTTCCAGATCCTAGATCTAAATACTCTTTAAACTTAATTTATTTTGTGCTAATTTTCCTTCTATATTCTCTTTCCCATTAGTCCCTTGTTTTTATTTCTTATAATGGTTTTCATTAATAATAACCAGGGTGTTTTCTCAGGGATAGGTCTATGTTCATACAGAGTTTGAGCTTCCCCAGCTGGCTGTTTCTTCTCAGATGCCATAATTCCCCATGATACAGTCTAAGTGACAAGTCTCACTAACAGGATTAAGACTTTAGAGGAACAGTACTCCTCAGGAACTGACAAGAATGTGAAGATGCTATTTTTATGCAAATACCCTTCAGAAAGCCAGAAGGTTTAAAATAAATGGAAAACACAAAGTAGCTGCCACCAAGCTGAAGTTTTAAGAACATTTAAGTCTTGACAGGACAATGTTGCCCTGATTCATCAACCTCATCTGATTTTTCAGGGTTAGATTGTCCCAGAGCACTATTTGCTTGAAACACACCCTTGAATGAGTTTGGGAGTGGGAAAGAGATGATGGGTGTGGGGAGGGCTGGGAGGGAGGATAAGGAGGGCACCACACAGTTGGGGAGGACTTGCAAAGAGCCTTCGCTGTGAGAATACCCAAAAAGGAAGGTAATGTGCAAATTTTAACCATACCACATGCATTTTTTTCCTTCCCTAATCCAGCTAAGACCATGAGTTTTTTTTAAAAAAAGACCCAGGTTCAAGTCCTGGTTTTGCCATGACCTCAAATTTACTCTTCACCTAGATACTTGTCTCAGTTTCTTCATCTATAAAATGGGTGCTTGGCCTCACTGAGCTCTAAAGCCTTTTGTAACTTTAACCCTATATGAATCTAAGATGCAGTTTCTCTCCATGTGTTGAATTATATGCCTGCTATGTAGGTATAAAGTTCCTTTGATTTTCCCCAATTTATTTGCCATGAAATAACAAGCTATGTATACTTTCAAATGTTTTTAAAATCCTCATCAGAGAAGAGAAGTTACGGTAGCAGACGGTTATCATTTTGAAGGAGGCAGCATCCATTCTGCCTCCTTCCCAGCACCCTGATTTCTTCTGGGAGAAGTATCTGGGTATAATCTCGGGGGCTAAGTCCAGTGTTTGTCTCCCCAAACTACAAAGCTTAAGAGGAACCTGGAGGTTTCTTCTGCCAGATTCTCCTCTTACCAATCAGCACATCCACAGGTTGGACATGTGACCTATCAAATTTTCTCCCCCAGGACTTTTCTAGCAAAACAACACAAGGGTTCATTCACTCTAGAGGTGGTATTCACTCTAGGCAAAATTGTTGAGTAATTCCTGCTACAAGGCCTTCTATTCTTCAGCTTTCCCCTCAATCCTACAAACAACTCCATATCTTTCCAGTAAGTTTCCTTTTTTACTTAAGTTAGTAGTTTGCTGCACAACAATCTATTCCGAAATTTAATAGCTTAAGAAAACAATCATTATTTACTCACAATTTCATGGAAATGGCAATTAGGGTAGGGCTCAGCTGGGATGGTGTGTCTCTGCTCCACGTGGTGTCAGCTGGATTCACTTAAGCACCTGCAGTCAGTGGACAGATCTGTTGGAGGCTGATTGATCCCAAACATCCTCACTCACTTGTTGGAAACTAACTAAAGCGTGGGCCGGAGCACCTCAGTCCTCCTTGTGGAGAATGTCTACTTCTATCTAGCCAGTGGCTATTTCAGTGATTGACTCTTTCACCTTCTCTCTTACTTCCTTCTACACAATAAAGGTCCCAATGAGGCAGAAGTACATGGACAACAAAATACCCTCGACATGGTGTTGGATATTTAGGGGAATAAAGCTTATGGTTGTTTGCAAAGTCCTAATACAGAATCAAACTCAAACACAGACCTGGCTTAAGAACTGTTTAGGGGAAAAAAGATGAGAGGGTGAGAAAGAGAGTACTAGTTCACAGCAAGCTTATCATAAATCAGAAACGGAAGCCCTAAAATGTGATTCAGTAAGTCACTGCACTCATACAAGTGTCTAGAGGAAAACAAAGGAAGTGTTAGCTCAGTGCTAATCTCAGGTTAAAAGGGACCTTTAACAAACAGAAGGAAATTGAGGCACAAGCAACCAAAGTGGTCTAGATATCCCCATTCTGTGAAAGGCAGAAGAAGGAACTGGGGTTACATACCTGGGAGCAAAGAAGACACAGTAGAAACAGGACTTGTACAAGAGGGGCTCACTTTAATCTGCATGGTCCCAAGCAGAATTAGGACCAATGACTGAAGTAAAAATAAAACATTTCAACTTAATAAAAGTGAAAACTTTTTGAGAATTAGAACTTTCTGAAATTAGAATGCACTAGCTTATAAGGTAGCGAATTACCTGACATGGTGGTGAATTCTTTACGGACTAAAATGAAACTCAAGGCCTATTCTGAAACTCAGAATAGAAAATAAGAATACTGTCGTATTTTGAAATCCTTGGAAAAGTGAAGTGATTTTGATTCCAGGATGACTCTCAGTGAAGGAGACTGAGGGAATTCTTCAACAGGCAGGAGACTGGACCAAGTAGTCTTCTACTTCTAACATTCTATTAATACTGTATTTTCCTGTTATGTGTGAAGCCATTTTTAAGTGGTTAACATGCAATGACCCACGTATTGAACAAATGCTCTCGGAGAAAAATCATGATGCCAGTGTTGGCCAGAACTCTTTCAACTACAAGAGAAAGAAACCCAATTCTGTAGTTTGACGGGGAAAAATAAGAAACTCAATGGGAAATCTTACTTCAGGCATGGAAGCTCAAACAATGTGGTCAAAAAAATCTTTCTGCATTTCTTGGGTCAATTTTCTCTGAGCTGCCTTCAGACTCAGGCAGACTCTCTCTCTCCATGTGGAAGCCAAGATCACCTCTGTCAGCTTCACGCTTCATTCTCTAGCTAAGCAATTTCAGTGGACAGAGAACTCTCTTTTTCTCAAAAGTCTCATAACTGACTTAGACTAACGTAGCTTCAGACACAGCTCATTGTCAACCCAATTACTGTGGACTTTGGCCAGGCTTGGGTCAAATGAAGTAAGAATGGGGCAAGGGTAATTTCTACATGGAAAAGAAGGCTTCTATTACCTAAAATAAGGGATGTTGGGAAGAAAAAAATAAGAAATGTCCATTGTGATGACAAAAATGAATGTGGTAGACTTTTTAATGGCAACTTTAATGTAATTCTGGGCCTATTACAAATCTCAAAATAGGAAATGGAAACACCATGTATTGTAAAATACATGAGAAAATAAAGTGAATTTGATTCCAGACTTTAATCTAAAATTCTAATACAGACATATAACAATTTTAACATGTCTGTCTTTTCACCAATTCCCTTTTTTTTCTTTAAGGTGCCTCTAATTCACAGACAGCCTCGTCAGACAAAATAATAGTAAATGAAGGGAAAGGCATAAAATGTTTATTGAAGTGAATGAAGGCATGGCATATAAAGAAAAATTCTTCATTAATAGCTGAAAAAACCTCCTTCTATATTTAATATTTAGGTGACATATTTCTATTTCAGGAGAAGTAAACATTATAGTCACGAATAGCAAACAGAAACACAAACTCCATTTATTTGTAAAATAAACTCATTTTCTTTTCAAATCAATGCAAAAAATGACCCAATGCCATATGTTCCATTTGCCATGATTCTAAGACAGCTATACAATTTCTAGATCATTAAGTTGTCTTCCTATTTTTCCATGTCTTACAATTCTGCTAGGTAAGCATTCGTTCATTCACTTTGATAATGCTACCTTTTATACGTTTGATATTTCATTTGCTCAATTACTCCATGCAAAACTACAGCAGCCAGTGGGTGGGGCTGTGGGGGAGAAAAGGACCCGCCCCGCAGTTTCTCTAAAAGAGCAAGAACTCAAGACTATACTTCCAATGCTTTCAGACAAAAGGGGGTTTTCTCTTATGCTAGTCTCAAGTTGGAAAAAGGCATCCATACCCCTCATTTTACATCACTGACGCCAGGCTGAATGCCACAGTACTCAGGATAGCACAGTGGAACAACACAGCAGCATGTCAGCTCTGTAAGTAGTGGGTGGCAGGATGGGGAAGAGCAGAGTGTACCTGCAGTCATGTGGGACTCGTGGAGGGGTCCCCAGAAGCAAAGAAGAGCAATCGTGGGGCTTCAAGTTATCTCTATAAAACCAGATAAGTAAAATTCTGCAAACAAATCCCCAAATCAGACCTGAAAAACGTAATCCAGAGTCATTGCAATGATACAAGAGAGAGATACCTTGAGGTTAAAGCAGCCTGTAAGTCTCATTCCCTGTATCTTCTCTGTTTATCACATTGCTTAGCTGTCCATTGAGAGATTTTTGGTCAGCTTAAGCCATTTGAAATGACTGCCTGGGATTGAGGCCATTATGGAAAAAAAAAAGTACTCAACATCTGAGACAAGCTGGGGAGTTCACACTAAATAGCTTCATCTGTGTGACTTAGAATATAAAGTCATCAGTAGATGCTTACCCAAGAAACCAAACTGGAACTAGTACACAAACAAAATATACAAACTGAACACACAAATATGTTAACAGGATGTAGGAGCAAACAGTAACAAGAGATATAAAATAATGTAGCAACTCATGACAGGTGCGTGTTTACACAATTAAGTTTTACTACTTTTCTGCAAATAAATTTGGGAGTTGAAAAATGAACAGAGTAAATTTGAGAAGACCATCATGGTTTTTCAAGCTTGGATAAGTAACATTAGTAGGTCCAGCATGGAGGAACTCATGAAATCCTTTCTATAGCCCTGTGAGGTAGGCACTAAGAATATTCCCATTTTACAGAAAAGGAAAGTAGGTCTCAGAGAATTTTGTATAACTTATCTAAAATCACAGAGCTAGCAAAGCCAGAGCCAGATCCTGCTAGTCTGATTTCCAATTCTCTGCTCTTCACCACCAGTGCTTTTTCCTTAAGCACTTTATGTGTATTTGCACACTTAATTTACTTCTTATAGCAATCCTACAAAGTAGAAACTATCTCCATTTTAATGACAACAAAATTAAGAAGCTAAATAATTTGTTCTTGGCTCTAGTGGCAGAGCCAAGATTGGAATTTGTCTGTCTGACTATAGAAACCACGGTAATAGATAATACGGCACAGGTTGCTACTCACCCTCCAAAATCTATTCTCCTCCTCTTCCTGGAAACAAGGCTGCATACCCAAAAACTGCATTTCTAAGACACCTGTGGAGTTAGGTATGTCCATTTAATTAAGTTTTCACTCCAAAAGAATATAAGTGGAAGGATGTGCAACTTCTGAGTCAAAAGGAACTTCCTGGCCCCAGACTTCCTCTCTTTCTTTCTCCCCTGAACCGGAATTCAGAATGGCAAAGGCCCAGCTTCAATCTTATAGACAATGACTGTATCCTAGGGGATGATAGATTTTAAAAAGTAGAGGAGCCCAAGTTCCTGTGTGACTACCTGGAACAGAGCTGCTCCAAATACCTGGACCACACACCTTGGAACTGTTAAATGAGACAAAAATAAGTTTCTGCAGTATTTAAGCCACTGTACTTTTAGGGTATCTTTGTTATAGCGGCTTGGCTGAATGCTAACTAACACAGCCAACAAGCACTATGACACAAGCGAGGAAGAAAGACTACAGACTTAGGTGGAAAAAGGCAGATGTGAATTCCTAGGGAATCAGTCGCACTAATATTCTAATTACTGTATCCTTTCTATGAAATCACCAATGTAATTCAGTCTTCATTCCTAAAGATGATAAAGTATTCTGTACAAAAGTCCTGCAAAGCATCATTTAAGGAAAAAAGCAAAACAAAAACTAAAGACACCACCTGGGATATAACAGATAACAAGTACTGGGAAAAGAGGTAAGGTTTTCATTTCTTATTTTTACTTTGCTTTTTGACGTTTCAACTGACTAGATACCTATTCAAAATGGACTATCTAAATAGGCCTTTGGTGGAACGCAGTACACAGCCCATAGTAAGAGATCAATAAATGTTTTCCTAAAAATCTCTTCTGCAGAAAAGAATGGAAAACTTACCTATTTATACCCCTACTATAAATGTAAGGTGTCAAAGACCTATAGAAATAGGCAGAACCAAGTTAAAAGATTAAAAGAAAAGCAATTACTGTGAGAAAGTACTTGCAATGCAGTTAACTGACAAAGGACCTGTTTCCAGAAAAGATTTAAAAAACAAAAACAATTAAAACTTGCTATGAATCAATAAGAAAAGCAGAGACTACCTAGTAGAGAAAAGGAGTATAACGGATATTAATTATAATTAGCATTTCACACAAGAGGAAACCTGGATGACCTATAAAACTAAGCAACAATGCTCTGGGAAACGGGAGTCAGAGATGAGATACTCTATGATACCCGCTGGATAACAGGGAGTGTAGCTGAGGATGTGGGAAAACAGAAACCCTCATATAGTGCTGGTGTGTATAAACTGGTACAACCACTTTGGAAAATGTTTTGGCAAGGAAAGCGGAAGAGGTACAATTCCACTCCAGGTGTCTACCTGACAGGAGCTCATGCACAGATGAACAAAGCCAGACATTCCAGGATGTTCACTACAGCACAATTTGTAATAACAAAAGAAGTAAAAAAAACTGTCCATCTGTAAAATGTATACATGTCAAAATGAATCAATCTCAGAAAAGATAGTGTTAGAGGGCAAAAGCAAGTTGTAAAAGCATATTGATAGTAAATGGAAACTATAAAAACCCAAATCAGTACTAAATATGGATACATACAGATGTAGTGAAAGTATAAAGCCATGCATGGGGATGTGACATGGATGTGACATGTCCTCTTTAGTCTAGGCAAAAAAGTGGAAGGGAAGGCCAGGACTTTGGCTCTCTTTGTTCTGTTCTCTTTCTTTAAAAGAGGGACAAAGGAAATTTAAAGCAAATATGGTACAATATGAAATCTGGATTGTGGGTATATGAGTTTCCAGAAAATTATCTTCTTTCCTAAATGTTTTAAATAGCCCATAATTAAAATTTTGATCTCAAATGAACTTAACAATAAGAACATGCAGTAGAGAATTAATGTTCCCAGGTATATTTCAAGCAACTGGATACTGGGACCTTTTATGGAATATTCAGCACCTTCTTTGATTCTACTAAATGGATGAGTGAATTAGTGTGGACAGAGAGGAATGGAAGGAGGGATGGTTGGATGGATGGACAGATGAATCAGAGGCTGAATGGATTAATACTCAAATCTATCGATAGACTGAGACAGAAGAGATAAAGTAGCTTGAAGAAGTGAAAGGTTATTAAAGCCATATAAAATGAAGTGTTCAGTCTTTACAGTCTGAAATCCCAGCTTCCCCATCCCCTAGATTTTTATCTTGGGCAGGGCCACCATGGAAACTGCACAAGTCACCATTCACACAGAAAACAACATGGATGGCACCCCCTGGAGCTGTGCAGTGCCACAGCTCTGACGGACAAATGCCTGAACCTCTCAGTCCCGGTTTCTTTATCTGTAAAGTGGAGCCAATCATTTAGCCTCCCACAGTCTTTCAGAAGACTCAACGGGACAATGTATGTGTAGTGCTTAGCACAGAACTCGACACAGAGTAAGAAGTGAGACTGTGGTAATTATTACCAAGGTGGTACTAGGAAAACGGACACTAAGTCTAACGTTCAAGAGGAATAGGGTGGTGTGCAATAGTAACGCTAGGAGCTGTCTCCTTAACATTGCATAAGGAGAACTTTTAAAAATCACCCCCTTGCAGGAGAAAAGTAACATATGCACGTTACATACACCTAGGCAGTTTGGCTGATCCTGGTGACTCTAAGCTTTCCAGCAGGCACTGGCGTGTGTTAAAGGACCAGCCTTCCAATCCACAGTCCTGGGGTTCACTGGAGTGCCTCATGGGGCACCTCTGTGGTCACCAGAGCATATCAGTCTTTCTGTGCCCTTAAATGCAGGTCTTTCGTGACTAACATAAGTGATGTAAGGGTTACTGAACATAAATCCAACTTTATGTAGAGCTTTCCACAAAGTATCTATAAAACGTTCATGGTACGTGAACACACATAACAGGCTCAGCCATGATGCAGTACGGCCTCTCAGGGCAGGGCACGCGGCACAGGAGGAGGCAGCAACGTGGGGCAGCCTCAGGCCTTCTCTCCTGTATCTACATTGACATCATGCAGAAACCTGCTAACTCACTCCACAATTCAAAATAAACTGCTTTAGGTGAGGCGCGGTGGTTCATGCCTGTAATCCCAGCATTTTGGAGGGCTGAGATGGGAGGATCACTTGAGCCCAGGAGTCCATGAGCAGCTGGGCAACATAGTGAGATCTTGTATCTGCAAAATATTAAACTTAGTCAGGCGTGGTGGTGCACGCCTGTAGTCCCAGCTACTCAGGAGGCTGAGGGGAGGAGGATTTCTTGAGCCCAGGAACTTGAGGTTGCAATGAGCTATGATCAGGCCACTGCACTCCAGCCTGGGCAACAGAGCAAGGCCCTATCTCCAAAAAAGTAAAAATAAAAATATTAATAAAAATAAAATAAGCCAATTTACACACACAGACTTATTAACATGGGGTCTTCCTGAACGGCATCTGTTTCAGTTATCTGTTTCTACATAGCAAAATGCCCCCAAAATATAGTGGCTTAAAATAACAAGTATCGGCCATTTCTCCTGGTTCTGCACTTTGCTGGGCAGTTCCTCTGCCGTTTTGCTGGGGCTCACGCATCTTGCTGCAATCACTGGAGGGCCGGCTGGGCTGGGAAGTCCAAGACGCCTCCTCCCTCGAGTGTCTGGCACTCCCTGCTGGATGTTGCTTTGGTGGCCTCAGTTCTCCTCCACAGCTCTCATCCTCTAGTAAGTAGAGCATCTTCTCCACATGGTGGTGCTTTTAGGGCAAGAAACCAAAAAGACTGAAGGGGAAGCTGCAACGTTGCTTCCCCCATGTTCTGTGGGTCAAAGCAAGTCACAAGGCCACCAGATTTAAAGAGAAGGGCAACAGATTCCACCCCTTAATGGGAGAAGCAGCAAAGTCCCATTGCAAAGGGGTCTGGGAGGGACTGTCGCAGCTGTCGTAGAAAATGATCTGCCACAGGGCCTTCTGAAGCCAGGTGCAGACTAAGCTGGGCTTCTGCATGGTTTAATTCTAAAAAAGAAAAATAGCCTACAGGTAAAAAGAAAAAGTTTGGAAACCACTGCATTAAAGCGAAAGGCCAGAAAATACTGTGAAAATAGTAATTTTTTTTTTCTCCTAAAGAAAAGACTTCCGGGTTCCTGAAGACGTGAGCAACAGGACTCCTGAGGAAGTGACCTTTCTCCTCCATTGAACAGACAGTGAAAGTTGTATCAATGTGACCGATGAAGAGGGTGAACAGTGGCTGGGGCAGGGGGTTGGTCTTCCCTGGAGAGGTACCTGAGACTTGTCCTCACGGGGCAGATGACAACAGACAGTGTGATGCTCATGTGGAGACAGTCAGGCTGTCCAATACGGAGAGAGATGCAGCAAGGTGAGACTGAGTCCACCGGGTAGGAGAAATGGCATCAAAGGAAGCAAATGCAGAAAGTAGCAGCAGCTGCTCAGACGCAGGGATGCTCTTCACCAGTGGCACAAAAGGCTGAAAGTGACCATCCAGAACTCTTCCTTTCCTCCTCTGGGAAGAGAGCAAGAAAAATAAGAAAGAGGCTCTGTCAAGATAGCAAAGCCATTTTAACATAATCATTGGGAATGAAGTAAATGAAGAGAGACTCAATCCATAATGCCCCACCAACTCAAAAAAAGAGGACAAAAGAGAAGAGAACAGAGTAAGGCTGAGATTAGACAATAACCAAGCCATCCCCCTCTGAGAAACACTTTCCAGCTCCCTCTGTGTGGGCAGGTGGACACATAGAGGCCCACTTGTATATGTGGGTTTATAATTGGTTTCATTTTATTCCATAGTAAAATGGGTTAACAGTGCATCCATATTGTGACAACATTCTCTAGCAAATGCCCTAATTAGGAACCCTAACTAGCTTTCCATTATTTCAAAACTGCCCAAATCTGGGTAGACCCCAAAGACCATCTGGATCCTGGACTTATGCCCAGGCAGCACTGGATTGCCCTTCATTAGACCTCTCCTTGCCCCACCTATTTGAGAGAGAGAAAGGGTGACGGACAGTTACATGGTAGATACACTGGAAAACAGCATTCGCTGCTCAGACATTTGATTTTATGATTTTTATCTTCCTTGCAATTGACTATGTTCATAAAACTTCAAAGGAGATTTTTCTAGTGCTTTGGCTATTTAAAATTAACTGGGACATGCATTTATTTAAGTATGCATTGATGTCTGCACACATATGTAGAACCCTCATCGAGGAAATAACAGAAAGTACTGCAATTCTTTACTTGATCTTTAAACTATTTTAGTTTGAAAGGGAAGAAGCTTTTAAAAATCAAGAATAACTTCAAAATCCAGGGGGAAGAATTGCCAATAACGTAAAACCACTCACACTGATTTATCATTGTGTTTCTGCAACCATTGCTTGCTTCACTGGCTTGTCACTGTGGTGGTGCTGCAGGGAGTCATCAGGATCCCACGTTGCACATAAAATCTGATATGGATATTAAAATTCAATCATAAAGCTCCCCCAAGTGGATTTTTTTTAAACTACACCAAGAAACCAACCACTGTCTCTATGATTGCAATCGAGGCTGAGGCCTCAAATATGCTTCTGATGGGCAGCAGTGGCCTGGCTTATCTGTCACTTTGTACATAATTAAATAAGATAAGCATCTTGGGAAAAGAATTCTATAAATGTTAAAATGGAATCTGCAAAAACACTCTCCTGTTTTCCCGGGAATTTAACTGGGCCTAGAAGCTGCCCGTGGCTATGCTAGATCTTACGTTGGCTAAAAGGATCTAGGGATATAGTGATTTTCAGCGGCTGGCGGGGGAGGAAAATCCTCCTGTGGCCCCTCTGGAAAAGCTCCCTGGTCCATTTAATTGTGGTTCTTATTCCACTATCTTGGCTGATTATTCTGAATTACTTGGCACTCCTGTTAAGCCTGTCACTTAGATTCTAGAACAAATTAAGTTTGTTGAAAGCTTTGCTCTTTCTCTCTATTAAAATATTCATATCTACTCTAACAACCTGATAAAAACTGGCTAAAAGCCTTGCTGCTATCCCCAACAGGGAGTGCCATTTTTAATGAACTCGCAAGCATCATAAATAAAAAATAACTGGTCTTAATAAAGAATTGATAGATCAGCTCTGGCCCCAGATAGATGTCAAGGGGAAGCTACACACACGGCCTTGGGAGAATCTGTTCAGCAAATGAGTCTCCCAGAGCCGAAAGGCCCCAGCCAACCAGCAAACTCCAGACAAAGGCACAATCAATGAACTTCCTCAATATATGTCCATAAAACAGTTGAACCTACTGGGCCTCAGCGGGGGTGGATGGTAACAGGTAGCAAGGAGGGCCTTGCAGAGGTGTAGAGAAAGTGAGGGGAGAAGGAGAAGATGTGGGAGGATTAGAGTAGAAGCTAATATTCCTCCAGCATTTACCATGTGCCAGGCACTACCCTCCCAACAATCCTACCTGGTGGGTAGTATTATCCCCTCCTCATATAGGAAGACAAATGGAGTTTATATAAACAGCCAGAGGTCACACGCTAGTTAGTCGGGTCTGAATTCCAACCCAGATCTGACTCTAAATCACCACAGTCCCTAACCACTAACTTAGAAACACTGCTTAAACCTCTTCACTCTTTCACTCCAGTTATTTTTTGGGCAAAGGTGGGGCACAAAGTCAGAGATGTCAGCATTCCCGTGCCTCTGCGGCCAAGCGGGGGAAGGATCTGATAAGGACACCGGATCCCCATCTAAGGGTCTCAACACCCTGCCGCCTCCTTCCCACCAGGCCGGGAGAGACTGTTCCTCTGACTCCCCACCCAGGGCCCCACAGGGAACACCAGACACAGAATCCCAAGCTCCAGAAAATAAATTCAATATATACTCACAAAAGCCTTTAGAATCAAAGGCAGAACTGCAGCCCTTGGCTTTGCCATTTGGGTGCTGTGTGATACCAGACAAGTTCTCTCACCTCTCTGAACATTCCAATGCCTCCATTAAATAGGGATGGCAACCTTAACTGCTTTTATCCAGGCTTGTTCCAAAAAGGATTTAAGGCAGCTAGTAACACCTACTTTACTGACAGTAGTCTGAATAAAAAATAATTTTCGTAGTTATTTGTGATAAGAACACTTGCTACGAGAGAACCTCCGGAAGAGAGCCCAGCACCATGCGCTGGCAGTATCCGGGTCTCCATGGGCACCCTGGACCAGTCACGGGGCACGCTTCCTCCTCCTGGCCTTCTGGAGGCTTCACTGCCCCACTCCCACCGGGTTCCCACCACACTGCTGTGCTTTCTCTCTCCCACAGCTTTCAGATCCTTTCATGACCTTGTAGCGGGGCTGGGAGTGGGAGGGAGGGACGAGGAGGAGCGGTGAAAGCAAGAAAAGGGAGCTGAAACATCCTAGCTTCCCTCACACTCCTCGGGCATTCACAGGAAGACGCCTCGTTAGCAAACAGGCTGTTGCTACAGTGCTGCCCCCTGCAGGAGAGGTTTATCTCCCTTAACTCTAACCCTCTTTCCCCAGTGGTCGGTAGGGGCAGGAGGACAGAGGCTAACAGAAGACAGAAGGGGCTTCCGAGGAGGGGCAGCCACTTGTCCTCAAGCTCAGGCACTCCAGAGAAGTAAACCTTTCTTCTTCATTCTTATTGTTTTCCTGTTTGGTTTAATTACCAGTTTTAGAAAAGTACCATTTTCTAGAATACTAGCATTCCAGACTCCACAGCTAAACTCCCTGCATCCAAATCCTGGGCACGTTGTCTGATCGCCCTGTAGTTCTGTTTTCTCATCTGTAAAATGGGGAGATTGCTAGATTGTACTTGTAGGGTAACTGTAAGGATTAAATGAAACGACTCATGTAAAATGTATGGCATATAGTAAATGCTCCGTAATATTTAGCTTTTATTATCGGAGAAAAATATAGACTTATGCTAGCCTCAGAACCTGGCTACCACTTAGAATGCCACTATTGCCGTGGGAGCATATATTCTAAGATGCAAACCTCTGGTTTACAATGAACTTTGGGGACAATTTGGGCTGTTATGGAAATAAATTACCATTCAACTCCTAATCAGCTAGTTATGCTTTAAAAATATCCTTTTTAAAAACCTATGCAAAAATGTCAGGTCAATTATCAGAGATAGTGTTGTAATATACATTACCTTTTTCTTCATCAAATGAATCATATGTGATCAATGTTAAAAAATAAAAATGTAGGCCGGCATGGTGGCTCACACCTGTAATCCCAGCACTCCAGAAGGCCGAGGTGGTAGGATAACTTGAAGCCAGGAGTTCAAGACCAGCCTGGGCAAAATAGTGAGACCTCGTCTCTACAAAACGTTTTAAAAATTAGCCGGGTGTGGTGGCACATGTCTGTGGTCCCAGCTACTTGGGAGGCTGAGGCAGGAGGATTGCTTGAGCCCAGGAGTTCAAGGTTGCTGTGAGCTACACTGACACCATGGCACTCACCCTAGCCAGGGCAACAGAGTTATACTCTTTATAAAAAAAAAAAAAAAAAA
>CAUYSK010026554.1:0-21448 GCA_963575035.1 Avahi laniger | reverse complement strand
TGGCTCCGGGTCATGGTCCTCGAATTTGGCTCAGAGTAAATCTCTTTAAAATTACTTTGCAGAGTTTGGTCTTTTTTTCCGTTGACAAATAGCACTATTAGGCATCTACCCAAAAGAGCACAAAACATTCTACTATAAAGACATCTGCACTCGAATGTTTATGGCAGCACAATTCACTATTGCAAGAATGCGGAAACAACCTAAGTGCCCGTCAATCCATGAGTGGATTACCAAAATTTGGTATATATTTACAATGGAATATTACTCAATCATAAGAAACGACAGTGATCTAGCACCTCTTATACTTTCCTGGACTAAACTTAGGCCCATTATCCAAAGTGAGGCACCACAAGAGCAGAAGAATGGGATCCATTTGTACTCGCCATCGAATTGGTACTAACTGATCAACACTAGGGTGATCACATGGCAGAAATACTCTCCAGGGATTAGGGGGATGGGGGGGGCAAATCTACAGCTAAAGGACACGGGGAGCACTAAAGGGAGGGAAGGGCACGCCTTTAACCCGCATTTGGTTGAGGCAAACACATAAAGTGTAACTGGAATGTTTGTACCCTCACAATACCTTGGAATAAAAAAAAAAAAAAATCTCACCTCCACCGGAGTGAGAGGCTCAGGTTCTCCCAGGTGTGGCTTGAGAGCAAACATTGCACACTGTGTGTGCCTTGGATAAGCACTTCCTCCTCGCCACAACCAGGAGTTTGCATTAGGAATCAGTGCATTACCGCCACCCTTCTTTCCTGCCAGAGTGGGCAGCGGCCCCCTCGCAGCTCTCTCTGCACCCCCAACTTTAGGCAATCTATCCGCCCAGAGTGCAGCATTCAAACGTGCAGCAGCCGCCCTAGTCAGCTAGGTAGACGCCAGGGAGGGAGGAGGAGGTATAGCACACAGATAATTTATGCAAGATGAAAGATAAAGCGTTGTAATTTTATTCACATTGCTTCACAACCCTAGAGTCAGTGGCAAATGAGTTAGAGAGCACTGTGATAGGAGCTATTTCAATGACTATACTCTTAGTTCTGGTTTGATTTAATTGTGCACATGGCCACTCACCTAAAAAGATATTCGAGATTCTTTTTTAAATATTGAAAAGTGTTCAAACTTCTCAAGGGACATAAAGCTAACTAAATATGAAGAAATTTATATAGTACAGAATTGCAAGAGCCTGGTTTTAAAAACAAATTGTAATCTGTAATAATTGCAATTAAGTAATGATTTCTAATTTTAAATATCACATCAGTTTATTATTACTTAAAAACAAAAAAAAGGATCAAGATTATATCTGTCACTGTACTTACAGAAGGGATGGGCAGACACAAACAACCGGTCACCTGCAAAAGAGAAATTGTAGAGTGAGATTCCAGACGTGAAAATTAAAATTAGTTCAGAAAGTTCTTAAAAGAGCATTCACTCACGTTGGCGCTGCAGTTGCATTTTGAAGGCGGGTCTTTCTAAAGGTAGAGAGGCAAGAACCCATAATGAGTGGTGTGTTTTTCATCTTCCTGTACATAGCTCACTTAAGTTGTCAGTGGCTCTCTTTCCCGCCGGCACCGCGGCACCCCGTGTGGCCTACCTGCAGCTTGCCGATGAGGAAGTTGATGTCCAGGATCCCCGTCAAGGTTGAGCACCTCTGGCCATCCACGGAGCAGAGGAGCAGGGCAGAGGCGAGGACTGCGGCTAGGAGCATCTTGCCGGGGGACGACTGGAGCTTGGCCTGCAGATGCCTTCAAATCTGGTCATATTTAAAGCTCCCTTTCACACATGGAAAAACCCTGACATCAAACTGATACCAAGGGCCCACTTTTTCTCTGTAAGTTGGGGCCACTTGATATTGAAAAACAAAAAATCAAACTGAGTCACTTGACGAAGACTATGTTGTGCCAGGAAATATCATTCCCCAGAAAAGATGCTCTTCAGCAAGTTGGGTACCGAAATGCTGAAGGAAAAGTTAAAGATCTAAAAACCGTAATTTTTTTTTAAGGCAGGGATTCCGGTTGCGAGGGTTAGAATACTTTCCATGAAAGCCCAGGTCTATATTTTCCCGTTTTACATTATTGGAAATGCTGATATAATAGCCAGTCTCGGGAGTCCTGATGCAGGGGAGCCCTGGGGGAGGGAGGAGGGCGGGAGGAAGCGAGATGAGTGATATCGCAGGACACCTCTCTGCTGGGGTTTTTCTGTAGCAATTGCAACCTCGGTCTTACTGTACTTTATTCCCAGATCATAATGTCTGTCGTGCCGAGGACCAAATTCCCCGCCTCATGCAAATGCACCTGAGATGTATTCCTTTGTGCAAGTGTCTGGAAGAGCGACCTTCAACTAGAAGCACAAGAATGCAGCAACACACTTGTTAGAGTTGGCCTTGAGGATTCCTGAGTATCTTAAGAGACTTTATATAGCACTGTACTATCTATCAGGTAAAAACCTGGTGCTTAAGATAGGATAATAGCTAACATTTATTGAGCACTTACTACATACTTCTAAGCACTTTATGTGGATTAAGCCTTGTGATACACTCAGCCACCAGTTGAGGTGGTACTAATTTGTCATCCGCATTTTTACCTTTGAAAGCACCGTCTACTACATCTTAGCTTCCTGGACCTTTACTGTGGCCGCGTTCATCACGGCGAGCCAGAAAGCAGTCTCGCCGTAGCCCTCTGAGGTGAATACTATAATTATCCTTATTATTTTATAGCTGAAGAAACTGAGGCACAGGGGTAAGTAATTTGCCAGGAAGCTGCAGAGTCTATACTGCAGCCAAAAAGTCTGGCTCCCGAGTTCCGCCCTTACCCGTCCTGTGCTCCTGCGTCTCTGAGTTCTTATCTGCCGTAGCCACCAGAGTGTGTGCTCCAGGGCCATGTGAGTCTAGTTCCCCCCTATATTCTCAGCATGTAGAAAATTCGAGAATTGTGGGCTCTCACTAAATGCTTGTTGAATTAAAACATTAATTTGAAAAGTAGTTCTTGAAATAGAAACTTCCTATTCCTGGAGTTTTATAAGATTCCAAGTCCAGTTTCTTGGGTACATATTTAGAGGTGTGTGCAGGTAAGAAAAGATATCTTCTAGGCAGTAGACTGAAAAGGGGGCAGTTCTCTAGCTTAGCACTTGGAGGCACAGTAGCCAATAGGGGCAAACTCGTAGGATTTCCTTGCCGCTAGGTAAGAGTGGGCGGGCCATGTCCTTTCTCCCATGGCACATGGTTCCTTATGAGTGAAGGTGTTTCGTCCGTGTTCTGCTGCGCCGTGGGGAAGGGGTGTGTCTTAGCAGCCAACAAGGAAAAGAGAAATAGACTTTTTGCTCAATTCCCCCAATCATTCCACAGCTCTGACTTCCATGCCTACCCTTTGCAGACGCTAAGGAGAAAGCTCAAAGGCCTTCCAGCCTTGGCAAACACTATTGTTGCAGAGCTCAGCATCTATGCCCTTTTCTTGATGATAGAACCCTGATTAATTTGGAGTGTCAATGTACCCAGCCAAACACCCACTTTTTCAGCCTCTGTTGCTGCTATAGGTAGCCATGGGACATGTTTGGTCAATGCAAATTATGTGTAGAATTCTTTTGCTTTCCTGGTAATAGAAGACAAAAGTGGCTGAAACCTGCCTTTCTCCCTTATTCCAATTTGGATGTGAGGGCAGGAGCTCCAGCAGCAATCTTATAACTATGAAGAAATGGACAAAAGAATTACAGCAATGGCAACACTAACATTTTGCATAAATAGAAAATAAACATAAGAAAATAAAGCCATGAAAGTAACAATAGAAGTAACAATAAGAATACAACAGTGACACAACAACGCAAGGTATCATTGCCTACTAAAGACACTGAGTTATGAAACCTGTTTTTGTTCAACGAAAAATGGAAATTAGCATGCTTTGGAGAGATGTTCAAGATATATTAGCATCAGACTAAACCTTTTCCCCTGACATTATTGGAAGACTAGAAACAGACTTAAAAAGGCAATCAATTTCTCATTCTGTACATCAATTAATGCTCAATGTGTGAACCATGGAAATTATTTACCATCAAGGACGTCTCTCACATTGAAGAAAACATCACATTGCCCCCTTATTGTACAGATGAGAGCTGTACCCAAAAGGAAAAATGGACTTGTCCAAAGCCACGGTCCTAGTTACCAGTAGGGGACAGTATAGTGTAGTGGTTACGACCAGTGACTCTGGAATCAGAGTGTCCGGGCTCAAACCCTGGCCCTGCCACTTGTTGGCCACATGGCCCTTGGGGAGGTGAGTTGGCCTCCCCAGGCTTGCCTTTCTTGAGTGGAAGATGGAAATAGAGGGAAGTTTGCCAGAGCAAAATCTAGAGTATGGGTCAACAAACTATAACCCACTTCCCAGATTCAGATAAGGTCTGCAAGCTAAGAATAGTTTTTGCCTTTTAAAAGATTGTTTAAAAAAATTACATAAAAACAAAGAAGAATGTGTTAGAGACTGTCTGTGGCCCATAAAACCTAAAATATTTACTATCTGTAAGGAAAGTTGGCTGCCCCCCGGTCTAGTTCACACTCTGCGCTTTTCATTTTCTGAAGATGTCGTCTGCTGCCTCTCAGCCGTGGGCTGGGTAGAGCGAGGAGTTGACGGCTCAGGGTGTCTTCTCCCGTTGCCCGCACGGTTATCCAGCTGGGCCTCTGTGCAGAGGGAGGGGGTTGAGGCCCTGGGATTGCAGACCGCCAGGTTATCTAGTGCAGTGGGGAGCCGTCGTTTCCTGAGGCTTTTTGGTGGCGCGAGCTTGCTGGTCCCATAAACCCAAAGTCTTCTGGTGAAGCCAGGTACCTGCGGTCAAAGACATCTCAGGCAGGTCGGGGTTGACCAGGAAGAGTTTCACATATTGAAGTTAGGAGAAAAGTGAGTAAAGCAAGATCTCTTTCTCCCAGGCCAAGTCCTGGCCTGACCAGCAGGCCTTGGGTCTCCCTCCCTGCTACCCCAAGAGCTGGGGTGGGAAAAGGGGACCCGTGGACACTGGTGCTCCTTGGGTAGGTTACTTACTTAACCTTTCCATGCACCAGTATACCGCAGCACCCACCCACACAGAGGAAGGGATCTGGGGGCCTCACTCAGCCCTTCTCACGGAAGGATAGGAGTGTGATTTGGGGTACTTTTCTTAGGAACAACCCATGATTCCTTTTGGAAATTTGGTCTAGTCTGGTCCCGACCCCACATCTTTGCTCTCTTACCCGCCACCCTGCAGTCACTTCGGTCCCCTGCCGTTCCCCCGCAGGTCCGTGCCCTTGCTGAGCTCTGCCTGGCATTTCCTCCCCAGCTCCTCCACACGCCTGCTCTCACCCTGCAGGACTCAGCTCGACCGCCACCCGCTCCACGAGCCTTCCCTGAGCACAGGCGCCATTGCAGTCTGCCACGTGTCCCTTCCGGTGTTCCGTGCTGCAAGCAGAGTGCGAGCTCCGTAAGCGCCGATACTGTGACTCAAAAAATAAATACGTAAAGCCTTGAAAGTAACAATAGAAGTAACAACAAGAATACAACAGTGACACGACAACGCAAGATATCATTGCCTACTGAAGACACTGAGTTATGAAGCGTGTTCTTGTTTAACAAAGAATGGAAATTAGCATGCTTTGGAGAGACGTTGAAGATATATTAGCATCAGACTAAACCTTTTCCCCTGACGTTATTGGAAGACTAGAAAGAGACTCGAAAAGGCAAGTCTCTTGCTCACCATAGTATTCCCAGGCCATAGTCTACACTGAGTGCTCAGGAATTACTGGTTAAGTGAATAAATGACTGATAAATTTAATTCTGTAAACATTTATTGCATTTGTGTTATTTATGAAATGACCAATACATGGTTCCCAGGAGGTGAGTAACAAACAAAAAGCAGACGCAGCATTTGAAGACCTGGACAAGGAAAGCGCTGGAAAGCGCGTGGGCAGCGACTGGAGGAAGCCCTCCCGCTGCTCTGTGCTCCCTCCCATCCCGCAGGGTTGCGAGTCTCTCAAGTGCTTCTCAATCTCTTCTCTTTTGGGTTTTCATGGTACCTGCCCGAGGGAGGCTTGCCTGGCGTGGGAATTCCAGCTCTGCAAAGGATGAGCGGGGGTTAGATGACTGGTTCTTTGCAGTTCTTTCCCATTTCCCCACCCACTCAGTAATAAAAAAGAAAAGAATAAAGACTATTTATATGGTAGCTCTGCCCTTCAAAACACCATTAAACAGCAGATGTTTATCTAGGCAAAGTCTACAACTTCTGAGGTTCAGTTTCTAGGATTTCTTTCAGTATTAAAATGTAAGAATGCAAATGATCTACGGAGGGAATACACCAAGCTCAGAAATCAGTTACTCACCTGTTCTAAACATCAAGAAGATTGGGAGTGGGATGCACACCAAGATTTTACACAGATGACAGATTTTACAATAAATGACAAAAGACAAGAATCAACTATTTATTTTGTTCCAGAGATAAAGTCTGACATTTTTATTTTGTGATAAAAGCTCATGTGTCATGGATTATTTCTCCAGGAATAAAACAAAATGGTTATTTGTTCTAGGAAACCACAACATGAAGTGAAAAAAAAAAAAGTGCACTAAATTTCTAAGTAAAACCCATTTCTATGTTAGAGCCTTTTGTTCTAACATCTAAGAGATAACCAGTTATGAGAATCCTCGAGCACCAATTTCTTAATCAAATAGTTATTTCTAGATGACTATTTCCCAGCCCAGTGTGACGAGGTAAGACCCACCACATGCACTGTCCTCCCAATGGGGGCTTCTCCCCAGAGGAGGGTGATTTTTAGCTGGGCGCCTTGGACCTCCCCCCTGGCGTCCTTCCTAAGCAATCTCTGGGTCTGCGCCCCTGCAGAGCTGCTGCAGCGGGTCTGGCTCCCACGTAGTCTTCCCGGACTCCAAGACCTG
Source organism: Avahi laniger (assembly GCA_963575035.1). NCBI lineage: Eukaryota > Metazoa > Chordata > Mammalia > Primates > Indriidae > Avahi > Avahi laniger. Next base: position 14,552 of record CAUYSK010026554.1, on the reverse strand, counting down.
GGATCCACTCCTCTGCTCCCCGCTCCTCACTGTTGTTGGTTAATAGCAATCCAGGCTCTCCTTGTAAATGGAATTTTCACCTCCTGCATCGGCATCGCCCATCGTTACCTGAAACCCGGCCCTATATTTCTCAGGGACTGTGGGACCCCCAACGCTGTGGCCAATCCGCTGGTGTCCAGCTAATTAAGAAAGGGTGGGAACTTCTGTTCTGGATTATTAATACACTGGGGCCTTAAGGTGCTAGAATTTATTAAATCCTACTGTACACAAGGTAACACATTAAGCATTTCTATATACATTGGCTCACTTAGCCCCCTCAGCAATCTTTATCAACCCCATTTTATATGTATGGAAATTGAAGCTCAAAGAGGCTAATAGAGTTGCCGTGGTCACACAGCAGCAATCTGAACGGGATTTACCTGATGCCAGAGCCTGTGCTCTCGTCTGCAATGCCACAAATCGATCTCCGTCTGTGACCCGTACTACACAGGCTGTTTTCCAAGGCCACTTGATACAAACAGAAAATCAGCGTGTGCCTTTGGGCGGGCAGAGGTCGATTCGAGGCATTAGCTGTATTAGTGTCTAGGGCTGCCGTAACAAAGTACCACAATCAGGGTGACTGACAGCAACAGAAACTTATTCTCTCACAATTCTGGAGACCGGAGGTCCAAGACCAAGGTGTTGGCAGGGTAGCGAGCAGCCTGATCGCCGCAGAGGTGGTTGTTGAGAAGAGGCGGAAAATGATGCTGACTGCAACGGCGAGGAAATTTACCATCTCACAACTGCGGATAGAGTGGGTCCCGGAGTGGCCGGATCGACAGCTCCAGGGTCTCGTGGAAGACAGGCTCCTTGCGTCTCCGTGGCTGACTTTCCTCTCCGTGGAGCTACAAGATGCTGCCTCAGCTCCAGGGCTCACTCCAGGCATCACACTGAATTCTAGATTTGGAATTAGTGGTTGAGAATTTGTAACACTTTCACTTTCAATACATACTGCCAAACTGCCCTCCAGAAAGATGTTCTAACACATAACAACAGAATTTATAATTTATAATCATCCCATCAGTCAGGTTTAAGAATGTCCTGCCAACACTGCATATTGATTTTTTTAATTAGCCTTGGCCAGTGCTTTTGGCACATATATGATGCTAATACATATTTATTGAATTCGTACGTTAATGAATTATTGCTCATTTATATTTCTTCACCTGATCATGTCCGGTTTTCTAGTAGTGTGTTGATCTTTTACTTAAAGTTTCTGAAAGTTCCTTGTACATCTTTGTTTTTCAAATATATTACATTTATTTTTCTATATTTATTGTTGTTCTTCTTGTACTGTTTCCCGACTGTATTTCCATGTGGTCAAATATATAACATATTCATCTCTACTTTTTTAGTCTGCTAATGATTTCTTTTAGCAATTAAATTTTTAATCTTTTTGGAGTTTGAGGATATAGAAGGAATCTAATTTATTTTTTCCTCTATGTTTGGTCAATACTATTATTGGCTAAATATCTCTTTTCCCCATTGATTTGAAATACCACTTTATTGAGTATAGATTTTTATTTTATTTAGATGTCTTTCTGGGCTTTCTCATTTGTTCCAACGAGCTTACAGCTCTAGGTTGGCTTTGGAATGCTATTCTGGTCATAAAAAAAGTTGACATTTCCTTCACTTTATTGAGAATGCTTTCAGTGTTTTTCATTTAAATATCATGTTTGCTAGTGATTTCATAATAGGGAATTGTTCTAAATTTCCAGTTCTCTGAGTTTTTATTAGATATGATAGCTGAGTTTTATCAAATGTCTTTTAAGTTCTTATCAGGATCATGAATTTTATCTTTCAACTAATTCATGTGATAAATTATTCAAATGGATTCCTAAATGCCGAGCCCCCTCACAATTCTGGAATAAGTTTGTTTGGTCATACTATATTACTGTTTTAATACAGTGCTGGATTCAATTTGCTCTTTCCTTATTTTGAATTTTTTTATCTGTAATGCCCACCAGGAGGTCTTCTCAGGCTCAAACATTCAACTAAACATAGGCTCAACTAAACACTCAGACTCACAAGACTATTATGGGTTGTACTTAGTACCTCTCTTCTCTGAAGAGTGGAGGACGGAACACAGCTTGGGGGCTGGAGGAGGTGGGAAGCTTTAGGTGCTCCTCATCGGTGGGAATGGTCTTCGCCATCACCCAGGAACTACTGTCTTCAGTGCTCCAGGTGACAGCTCAGGTGTGAAGAAGCAAGACTCCCATTGGAGGGCCCCGGTGTGGGTGTGTCCTGGCTTAAAGGCCTCATGACCCACGGGAGCCAGTGTTGCTCAAAAGAGCTCCACAGGTATAGCTCCCAAAGCCACTACGCTTGGGGGAGTGACATCCTCACCAAAATTTATAGTTTATTTGTAGTCCTCCCAGCCCAGACACACTTTGCCAGCCATGCCTAGTTGATACTCACCTTCATCTACTGTGCAGGGGAACAGAGCTAAGTAATTAACGGAAAAGGCCGGATTCTCTTTCAGAAGGGAGAAGAGCAGCACTAACAACTCAGATCATCTACCCACAAGTGAAGTCCTTCTTAATTTCCCTTTTCTGTGCCGCCTTTTTCAGATTTTGATCAGGGATATGCTATCTACATAAAATAAATTAGGAAGCTTTCCACCCTTTTGTATCCTTTGGAAAAATTTAAATAGTATATGAGAATTTTCAGTATTTCCTCACTCCCCCATGGGAAACAAGGGATTTTTCTTATTCAAAACAGTGACAAAATAGTGCCTGGGACATAGAAATTAGAATATTTCCGGAAAGAATTAAGTTCTAACATAACTCGTCCAAAAAATCTGGGTGTAATGACTTTGGGAGGTTAATTCTTTGGCATTTTCTGTTTCTTCTGTTTTTATTGCTATATTAGATTTTCTACTTAATTTTTCACGTGCATTTTCCCAGGAAATAATCCTGGATTTGCACTGACAAAGTATTATATTGTACATTTTACCCACCTTTTCTCTTTAATAAACCTTGTAAGAAATTTGTGTATTTGACTCTTTTTAGAGATTCAAGTTTTGCTTTTATCAATTCCATATATAATTTTTCTTACCTTCCTAATTTAGCATTGTATGTTTTTTTTGTTAACTTCTTCATACTTGATCTGGATTTATTTTATTTTTCCTTTCCTAGGTCCTGAGTTGCACATTTGCTGTGCTCTTTTAAACAGACAGCAGCTGCAATGATGAGCACGCTGTCTGTCGCTGTATCTTAGACACAATGCTATACATTTTAAATGCATCATCTCACCAAATCTTTGTAGTACCCCACAAGGCCACACAAGAAGTCTTTACAGCTCAGTACTTACGAGTGCAGACTCGAGCCAGACAATCTATAAGTCTACCACTTATAACTCTGTGACCTTGTGCAATTCACTCCTCTGTGTCTGGGTTTCCTGGTCTGCAGAATGGGATAATCTATATACAATCTACATCATAGGGCTGTGGTGGGGGATAAATGCATCAGCAATATAAAGCCTCTAGAACAGTGTCTGACCCGAACATGGCTTGATGGAGGTAGTTGGTATCATTATTTAAAAATGAGGAAACTGAAGTTTTAAAAAGTGGAGTGACTTGCCCAGGATCACATAACTATTGCTAGATACGGGGCTGTCTTTTGTACTCAGCATGGGCAGCATCTCATAGATTTTGGTCTGTAGTTTGCTCATTCTCATTAATTTCTTAAGTCTATAATTTCCATTTTGGTTTCTTCTTGGATGAAGTTAGCATTGTTTTTCTTTCTGTAGGAAACATTTTTGTTTCTTCCTATGTGTATGATCTTCATCCTTGAAACTCAAAAATTTTGCTAGAACAATCTTTGATTATTCCTGACAGTAAGGCCCATTGGATCTCTCTATTTTTTTTTTTTTTTTTTTTTGAGACAGGGTCTTGCTCTGTCACCCAGGCTAGAGTACAGTGGGTCATCATAGCTCACTGCAACCTCAAACTCCTGGACCCAAGCGATCCTCCTGCTTCAGCCTCCCAAGTAGCTGGGACTACAGGCATATACCACCACACCCGGCTAATTTTTCTATTTTTTCTAGAGATGGGGTCTTGCTCTTGCTCAGGCTGGTCTTGAATTATTGGTCTCAGGTGTTTCTCCTGCCTCTGCCTCCCAAAGCAGGCATGAACCACCACACTCAGCCTCATTGGATCTTAAGATCATATTCTCAAGCTCAGTAAACCTTTTTCTGTTAGTTTTTTGCTCTCCAAACTTCTTTTCTCTTCTATAATTCCTATTGTATATATGTCAAAATCAAAACCTATTTTTCATGTCTTTGGTTTTTTTTCTGATAATTTTTTTTTTAATTTCTGATTTCTGGGGGAACTTCTGAATTAGGTATTTTAATTCCCAGTTCAATTATCTACAGAATCCAATCTGCTGTTTAATTACTTCTATTGGTTTTTTAACCAATGAATATTTTAATTTTTAACATTTTAAAATGCAAATATGCTTTCCAAAAAATACACAACAAACACATGGAAGTCCCCCTTGCATCATTTTTGTAAAAATGGGAAGGATGACATACAGATGACAAAGCCTCATTGGGGCTTAAATTTTCCACTAAAATTAAGTTAATTAAAAATTCCATTTGAACTTTAGTCTCCATGAACGTTCTTCTGCCCTGGACATGGCCATCCCCCTGCTCTTTGTCCGAGATCTGGCGCCTACCGCTCGGCCAAAACCAGTCCTCTGCGTCCAGCCTGCTCTTCTCCGTGCTCTTCCTCCTTCTGCAGAGTCGCCACCATCTTCTTTTTGCTTCTTTAATAAACTTCATTTTGAAACAATTTCGAATTTATACCAAAAAGAAAATTGTGAAGATACTACAGAAAGTTCTCATGTATGTCCGGTTTCGCCCAGTATTAATATCTCACATTAGCATGTACATTTGTTACAGTTAATGAACCAGTATTGATAGATTACCATTAACTCCATACCTTACTCTCATCTCCTTAGTTACCTAATGTCCTTTTTCTGTTCCAGACTCCACCCAGGATACCACACTGTGTTGAGTCATCACGTCTCTTTAGGCTGCGCTTGGCTGTGATAATTTCTCAGACTTTCCCTGTTTTCAATGATGTCAACAGTTGTGGGGACCACTGCTCAGGCATTTTGTAGAGTGTCTCTCCATTGGGATTTGCCTGATGGTTTTCTCATAACCACACCGGGGTTACGTGTTTTGGGGGGAAGACCACGGAACTAAATGCTATTTTTGTCACATTGTATCAAAGGTACAGCCTAGCTACATGATTTATCACTGCTGCTGTGACCTTGATCCTCCGGCTGAGGTGCGTTTGTCAGGTTCCTCCACCGTGAAGTTGATCTTTCCCCCGCCCTTCCACACTCTGCTCCTCTGCAGGGAGTCACCATGCAGTCCTCACCCAGCGTCGAGGGGTATGCTTCTCTTCCACGAGGGCCGAGTCTCTACGTAAATCATTTGGAATTCTTCTGTGCATGGGGTATTTGTCTCCCTCATTTATTTATTTATTCATATCATTATGAATTCATGGGTATTTACTGTAATACAATACTGCTTTATTTATTGCTCAAATTGTTACAGCTTTGGCCATTGGGAGCCTCTTCAAGTTGGCACCTATGTCCCCTTTAACTCTTTCAGTGTGTCTTTTTTTGTTGGAATTTTTTTTTTTTGAGAACTTATTACTTTCTGGCACTACAAGATACTGCAGGCTCATCTTGTCTATTTTCTGCACCAGTCTCAGAAGCAGCAATTTCTCCAAAGAGTCCTGGTTCTTTTTATTAGAACCAAGGATTAGAAACCAAATGGCAGCTAGGTGTGCTCGTTGCTACTGCGTTACACTGAGATCTTTTTAGTCATGCAATTGTATTTTTTATCTTTAGGAATTGTTAAAATATTGCGCCCTTTCCATAACAAACTGCCCTTGATTTGTTGATGTAATATAAGAAATAGTTACCCCCGGTGACCTGTCTTTCATGGTGTGGTGGCCAACCAGCCTACCCGCCAACTTTCCTCCTGCCTGTGCCATTCCACACTGAAACCTCATTTAACGACAAGATTGATGTATTAGTTAGTTATTGCTGCATAACAAATTACTCCACAACCTAGCAGCTTAATATGGCACGTATCTATTATTGCATAGTTCGTGTCTCTCAGGACTTGAGCATGGCTAACCTGGTCCTCTGCTTCCCGGCCTTTCGCAAGGATGCAGTCAAAGGGGGTGTGCTCTCATCTGAAGGCTCCTTTGGGGGAAGAATCTGCTTCCAAGCCCACATGGTTTTGACAGGATTTGGTCTCTTATGGGCTGTTGGACTGAGGACACTGTTTCCTCCCTCACTGTTGGCTGAAGGTCCTTGTCACGTGACCCTCACATGACAGCTGGCTTCAACAAAGTGTGCAAGTAGAAGGCAATAGAGAGCATCTGCTGACAAGAAAGAAGTTGTAATCTTTTATAACCTAGTCTCAGAAATGGCATGCGCTCAGTTGGTCTACCTTGCACTTAAAGGGAAAGGATTCAAGGGCAAGAATATGAATACCAGGAGATGGGGTCCCCAGGGGCCATCTCAGAAGTCTGCCCCGCACTCCATTCTCTAAAGAGCATACATGATTTTTCATCTGGCATGGGTTAGGTTGTTTTTGTGGGATATTGGAAAAGAATTTGTAAAATAAGTGGGCTTAGAACTCTATCTTAGTCCTGATACCATGAACTTGATATTTAATATGCTGAGTTTGAAATTATGGAAAGAGCTTCAGGAGAAAATGTCAATAATAGTTCTTTTAACCTTTTTTATGGGCCAGTCCCAGACTTAGTTAGTTTATATGATTATCTCATTTTAAATCTTACTAAGGAAGGCATTATTACCTGAAATTTTTGGATGAAGAAACAGAGGTCTAGAGAGGTTAAGTAACTTTTCAGTGCTGAGCATCCCAGCACCCCACATCTCTCCCCCACATCCCTAGCATGGCCTGACTCTTCCAATTGCAGTCTTCATCTCAAAGGGGGCGGGCTCTGTGCATCAGCGCTTTAGGGACAGGAAGTAGGATCCACTTCCTGTGCACCCCTCAGGTCTGCTAACTCTTTCTGGAGTTGGTTCCAAATGCAAACTATCGGCCTCTATCTCCGTTTCCACCTCTCTCTCCTGCTCCCTTAGATGGGATGCATCACGGTGACTCTCCTTCGTTCCTGGCTCAGTCTTTCCCCCCACAGTCATGGCAAGCCCTGCTTCTCCTCCATGACTAGTAGTGGGTTCTGGAAGCCCATTCCAAGCGAGAGGGCAGATTTCTCACTGGCCATCCCCCAACCCACTGGATTACTAGGACCTCCAACCTCATTGAGCTAATATGAGATAGAGCCAGGTTTCAACTCATGTTCTTTGTGCTACCTCCTTCTGCCTCCCAGGTTGCCCATTAAAGCAAACAGATAATTCAAACTCTGGACTTAAGCACTATTTTCTGATTGCTCTCTCCATGATCTATAATCTCAATTTGATGGAATACATGAGATGGAATGGAAGAAATGAATAACATCCCTACAATGCCACGGTCACAGTTGGGAATGGAGGTCATCGTAGGAGTGTAAGGCACCAGGAACTCAGAGCAGCGTCAGGACAGGCAGCAGGGCTCGAGCACCACGCACACCCCGAGGGTTTATTTCCCTGCCCCTTTTGCTGGAAAAGGAGGCTCTGCCTCTGGTTATATTCCAACCAGCTCCAGAATGGCTGGGACGCCAAGCACAGGACGCCACAGAGGCCTCACCCAGAAAACCATGTGCTTTAGTGTCTGCCTGAAAGAATGAAAGATGAATGTGTTTTCCAAGTTGATTTCAGAAAATGATAAGCAAAACAAAGAAAGAAAGAGTCACCCTGCTCCTCATGCTGCTTCATAGCAGGCAGACTGGGGATGCGTGGAGAGCCTCTGACAGTTCTCAGTAACGGCGGGGATCTCCAAAGGCCCTGCCCATCGCTTCAGCCATCCCGACGGGTTTCAGTTTGGCTCAAAGAGCACAGCATTTGCTGAATAGGGCATCGTCGTAATTAAAAATGGTGACATGATTTTATGAAGTTTTGTGACCAGTGGTCCTCTTAGATAAAGTATTAGCTATTTTTTTTCATTTCAACACATCCTCAATGACCTTCTAAGGAAGAATTGAGGGTCTGGGTCAGGGTCAAGGTTAGGATCCTTCTACAGGCTTGACCTCCCAGCTGGTTCAATTCAGTGAGCGCCCCCTCCCTCTGGACACCTGCTCTCTCTCGGCCTTGGTGACGCCCTTGCTAGGAACTCTCTTCCTAGCTCATGCACTACTCCCTCTCAGACTTTTTTGGGGCTCCTTCACTTTTTTCAGCCTCTACATGCTAGATTGTCCCAGGACTCAGTCCTGAGCTTCCTGCTCTTCTCTGTCATGGTTTAGATGTTCTAATTCAGTCCATGGCTTTACTCATCCACATGCTGACAACTCAAATTATATCTCAAGCATCAACGGCTTCACGAGCTACAAACTCATGTTGCAAGTGTTAACATGCTTAAATATGAACACATTTTCTTCCTTTCCCTTCTCAGTAGTCAGATCCCCTTTCTCCAAACCCATCAAAGTGTAGTAGTGAGGCTGGAAAGAATTTTTGCGTTCCTTCAATGTATTTAAGATTCGACCTATGAAAAGAAGACTGCCCTCCTGACACCGATGGCTGGGCTGTGATGCTTGCTGCCCTGGGAAGCAGAAAAACAGAGCAGGAGGAATGCAAGCTGGAAGGCCACCTCATCTGGCACCAAGGGAGCAGAGGGAGACGGGTAAGTGATGATCTCCCATCTCTGAGCTTCTGCCCAGGCAGGGGGAGATGGGTTACAGCTCTGAATGCTGAGAGGAGAGTTTTTGCCTGATTTACTTTGGGGGCTCAGGGTGGAGAAGATCACCTGGTCAGCCTTTATGCTACCAGCCTAGGCAGTGGGGAGGAGGTGGTGGACAGACATGTCAGAGAACAGTCCGTGGTACAGTGTGGCCAGGCAGGGACAGGGCTGGACTGTAGCTCTATGAAGCCACCCTAAGTTCCCCTGGAGTGAGGAAGGGACTCTGCCAAAGTGTCCGCAGACCACGGCTGGGTGGAGAGCTAGAGAGCCGAGGGCCTGCGGCCATGAGGGGCCGGGCAGGCCACTGGCGGGAGCTGGATGGAGAATGTGGCAAACACCCAGAGAGCTGCACAGGGCCCGCGGGCCTGGGGCTGGGTCAGCCAGGGAGCCCCAGAGCCTCCCCCAAGCCCTCATCACGCCACCCTGGCTGCCAGCTTCAGCGGGGAATGCCATGGGGGCAAGCAGTGCCCAGGACCTCGTGGCTAAGGTGTGTGACTGCAGAGTCCAGAGGAGGCAGGGCACCGAGATCCACAGACTCCTCCCAGGCCCCGTCTGACGGGCTGGACAGCTGAGAGACTGCGCTGTGCAGATCTCCGCCCAGGAGGAGAATCCCAGCCGGGACTAACTCTCGCTCCCTCCCCCGCCTGCTCCCCTCCCTCGGCGGTCAGGAATCAGGAGGAGATCGGAGAAGAGGCCCTGATTTTGTTGCAGTTCCATGTGATCCTGGACGGAATCACAAGTTTCCTCAACTTATCAATCTGGTTGTTTGACGTCCGTCATGTATCTTAGACCAAACCTGGCCCAAACCGAATTCTCCACTCCACACCCCCCACCAAAAAACCCAAGTCCACTCCCAATTTTCCCTTCCTCTGTCGGGACAGCGCCATGCCTCCTGAGTTTAAGGCTCACCACTGATCGCTCCTTTGCCCTCACCGCTCACATCTCCTCCATCAGTGAGTCCCGCCAACTGCGCCTCCAGACGCACCCTAATTCCGCCCAGCTCTCTCTTCCTCCACTGTTATCCCTGCCACGGTTATTGCTGCTCCGCTCCCTGTTCTCACTCCCCGGCGCGCTCCGTGTGCAGCGAGGAGAGGTGCCCCTCTACGGGCGAGCAAGCCCCGTGCCGGGCACCTGCCCCTGCCCACCTGCTCTGGCCCGCTCGGTGCAGGGGCCAGGCACGAAGCACGGCCGGCTGCCCTCCCGCTCAGCGGCTCTCTCTCCTTCCACACCTTGCCGGCCCGCGCCCTCCGCTCCCGCTGTCCCCTGGACTGGAATACACAGGCTGGCTCCTTCTCGTCGTCCGGGTTTGGGCCCAAATGCCGTGTCCTCAGTAAGGATTTTTCCAAACGACCCTATTCCTCTTACCCTCCTCCCGTCCGCTCTATCACATCTCCTGCTTTGTTTTCCTGATGTTTGTCAGCCTCTAAAATCATTTCTTGAATTTATTCATTTGCTTATTTCCTGTTTCTCTTTTTCTCCCACAAGAATAAAAATTTCAGAACCAGGGTCTGTTTCTGTCTGGTCCACCTCTATCTTCAGAGCTGTCAACAGGGAGTGGTGCATATTCACTGAACGAACACTCGAATGGGAGCAGCGGCGGCGAAACTGCGTGCGGTGCTATTGCTGCTGTGGGCGTCCCACCAAAGGGCGCTGGTAAGCTGCTCGCCAGCAAAGCCAAATCTGCAGAACCTCTCCGAGAGGCAGCGGCATGGACCTGGAGACCCACGGCTGGAAGAACAGACACAGGAAACCAGCAAGCTATTTGCCAGACGGTGAACCAGGAACTCGCACCGTTTGGCTTTCAGCAGTAAGTGGCCCTGCAATTTGATGTCAGTGCTCTGAGTGCAATTAACAAATTTCATACTTGAGTTTTCTGAATATTTCAGAAGTTTCAAAATAGTTACTATAGCATACTGTGCTTGGAATATAAAACTACTGATGAAAACATCAATAAAACCCATTTATAACTGAAACTAGATCTTCTAGATTACCACATGTTAAGCTGAAGGTTTCTTACCCGAGAAAACCTGATTTTAATATCCTAATTCATTAGCATATTCAATTTGGCTAATTCAATGAGAGTGATAGTGAAACATTCCCCCCGCCTTCCTTTTTCATAATGTCTGAATTTTAGCACAGCCTGGTAAAAAGATGCCCTTCCTCTGTGTGATTATGAGACTAAGGAATCACTGGGGGGTGTTGCCTATCATCACTAAACTTTAAACTAGAAAACAGCAAGTTTTGAGGTGGTTGAAGAGTTTTACAAAGCCGTGCAAAACAAATTCTTTTGATGACCATCTTTTTCTGACTCAAACTTTTTTGTCATCATTTCTGCATCCTGTTTGTGGTTTAAAAATCTGATCACAAAGAATGATATAACACATCCTAAACAATAGTTAGAATAATCTTAAAATCTATTCATCATCAAGAGTTCGAGTTTACTAAAATGTTATTCATCGTGCTACTAAATCCAGGAACTACCCACTTTCACACAACTTGCTCTAGTATACAGCCCTCGTAAATGAGCATGACCGATGCTGCCTGAGCCCTGTCGTAACCAGTTCACAGAACTAAGCAGGGAGGGCTTGCATAAGTGTCACCATCTCCCGTTACCTCAGCTGCTCCTAATCTTCAGCCCTGCTGAGACAGCCTTGTGGTCTGAGGCTTCGACTTGAGGTTTCCCTTCTCACAGTTTCTTCTGTTCAATTAGGAAAAACAGTAGTTGTATAATGTGACATATTCAGAGACATATTTTGAGATCACTACAAGATACTAGTTATTAAATGTAAGCTCTGTTGAACACAGGAAAAATAATTTTTACCTGAAACCCACTTGACTTTTCTTCTTTCTTTTTTTTCTTTCCTTCTTTTCATCCTTGCTTCCTTTCTTCAAGTATCTATTGAATTTCAGTGATGCATGAAGCCTAGCGTGAGAAAAATATTTATGTACACATTTATTAATATGAAAAACCCTGTTTTTGTGCCTAGAACATAGTAGACAGTCCACTGGGGGAAAAAAGAATCAGACTGGTGGTTTCTGCCTTTGATGCTGCCATGATTGAATCTTTTACTTGAACTTATCCAGATACAAATCAACTAGTCTGAGCTCTCTTCTCGTATCTTAGAATCCTTAGTAAATGGTCCTCTATCTTTTACTTATATAAATGGATTTTGCCGTGATGCAGTATGGTCTGGGAAAAGACCTGTACTATCATTCAGAAAATGTGGAATAATTCACGAGATAGAGTATATAAAGCACAGTGTAGGAGAAAATGCACTGGGGTGGAAATCAGTAGACCTGATTTCGGATCCAGATTTTGTTGCCAACGTTCTGTGTAACCGTGAGTCAGCCGCTGTCTCCATGTGAGCCTCACTTTCTGCATTTGAAGAATGAAAGGGTGTACTATGCAGGATTCTTTTAATCAAAAATGACAGAAACCCAGCTAAAACTAGTTCAGGCAAGAAAGAGACTTTTTCAAACCAGACATCTTCAAGCATGGCTGGATCCAGGAACTCAAACAACATCACTAGAATACCACTTTTCTCTCAGCTTTGCTTGTCTCTGTGTTGGCCATTTCTCCTCTCCTATATGTGGGCTTCCACTATGGGCCCCAGGGAAGTAGCCACTGGCAACTTCAAACTTGCATCATCCCAGCTTATTGACTCTAGGGAAAAGAACTTTAATTCCCAAGACCTGTACATCGGTCTGAATGTAAAACTCAGATTGGCTCTGCTCTGCTCACGTGCCTACCCTCTGGACCTATCTGTGTTGCCAGAACGGGGCACCATCATTCGCCAAGCATGGGTCATATGTCCACTGTTGAAATTGGCTGGGGGAGGGATCTTCTTGGTTCCTGCTCTGTTGTTCATTTTCTGGACACAGAAGAAACTGAAAAGAATTAGGCTAGCACAGCTGTGCCCTCAGCCTTTCCAGACGATCTGTTTCTCCACGCCTCTGATAGATTAAGAGACAGAACCAGAGAGGCAATTTCATCTTTAAAGCAAAATTATTGTCATGTGCTTTGCTCCTCTATCTGCTGTGTCCTAGGGAATGATAGGAAGTTTCATTACTTACTAGGAAGGTTTCTGTTTCCCAAAGCCAAAGTGACTTGGCTGGATCGTGACAAAGTCCAGACTAAAACTTACACCGACTTCTCCCACCTGGGGTCCTCTCCACACCCCCAGGCCTTCTTTCTTCTGTCTAGCAGAGAAGACTAATTTGTCACTGTGGTGCCCGTGCTCATGGGGCAACTCCGGCTTAGAGTCAGCTGACAGGTTAGCTCTGCCTGGGCCCGACTTAAAAGCCTCCTTATTAATCTATAAGATTTGTATTCCTAGAACATGAGCATTTTTTAAAGCATGCTGGCCAACGAGCTCAGTCAAATATCACTGCTTCAGGCTAGGAGGGCGTGCAGAATGATCATGCTGAATTCACCTTTTACAGATGTAACCTGGTCATTTTCAACCACACACAAAAGTTAAGACGTGGAATCTGTACTGCGCTGCTCACAGTTACTGCAGAGAGATCAACAGTTAACTTTCTGGAACCTCGATTTTCTCCCCTATATAAGGGAAAGTTAGACTAAATGGCTTCTAAGGTCCTCCAGGGCTCTGCGAACATGATCAAGGCCTGTCGGAGTTCCTTTCAAACTCTAGACCCGTGGTGCAGAGTTTATTTTAATAAGTAGAGAAGCTGGTTACTATGTGTGGAGATGCTTGGGGTGCCGGGGTTGTGAATATCTCTCCTACTTCATCTCCAAGGCATTGGCAGTCAAAGTTCTGCCCCCCAAAACACAGACACTAGGCCTGGCGTGGTGATTCCTCAAATTTCACTGCGGACTCTTCATTAGTTTTGCTTCCGGTTTTCATCTCTCCAAAAAGGCATGTAACAACCTTGGAAGCAACAGCTTTTCTAGGCTGTGATCAGAGGCTTTCCCATGTGCTAGTTTGGAATGGAGGAAGATAAACGGTTCTGGGCATCTGGAGAGGGGATTTAAGGTGGTAAGGGGCATGTCGTTGGGAGACCAGGGCACCGAGCCACACTCTGATCTGAATCTGGCAAGTTTGCGAGGGCTGAGGCTCACGACGAGCGCTTGTCTCGACAGGGAGAGTGTGGTCAGCACAGAGCACCGTGCCATCGCACTATGACCTCAGGAAAACACTTTTGGTTAACCCCACTTCCTTTCAGCTCTCTCCCCGGGTAATCTGTTCAACCGTGACATGCCCACGGAGACAGGAAGCAGCAAGTGAAGTTAACTGAGGTGACTGACTGGCCCAAGGTCACCGCGGGACTCTGCAGACAGTCTGCAAGTCATTCCCCCCTTTTCCTTATGCTAATAAGCCAGGCAACAATAGACTAAATGACATCCTGTGAATGTCAAACTGCTGCTTGGGCTTATCCTACATTTCGGGTTCCAATACAAGTGTGTCAAAAGCCCGTGGGGTCTTGAATCCATTAAGCCTTCTATTGCTACCTGATATATAATAGTGATGTATAACTACATGTAATTACAGTGCTCTTTTTTGGTAATACATTTTAAGATGTTCGAATGAAAGGTATTATTTAATACCTAATTTCTGAGAAATATAAAATGTGTAATGATTATATGCTGTCTCGCAGCCTAAAGTGGGAGAGTTCTATCTGTCATTCCATATTAGTACCTGTGCTGCTTTTCCTGGAGGGAGTGGCGG
>CAUYSK010026552.1:0-16628 GCA_963575035.1 Avahi laniger | reverse complement strand
GACCTAATTCTACATCCACTTCACATGAGCCCCTGCCTCACGGAGTGCTTGTAAGTCAGTGGGGAAACTAGACTGTTCCGTGTGGGACTTGTCCCGGTGCACTTACTGGCCAGGCTGGCGCCGCCGTTGCACGCTCCTCTCTCTATTGTCATCTGTCTGCACTTTCTAGGTTTTGTATTCCTATCTCCTGTTATTCATTTTCCTGATTTGTGTGTCCCCCACTGAATCTGCACCGATTCCCCTCGCTGTTTTTGTGGGAGAGCGCTCCGATTGTGTGTAGCAGACCGGGATCTACGTCTCCTTCTCTGGAAACAGGGATCCGGAAGGCTACCCTAACTCCGCCATTTTTCCGACCCCCCAATTTGTCACATTTTAATAAACTTCTTGATTCATCAAAGAATTTTGGTTCAGTTGAAATCATTCTAAGTAAAGCATGAGTAATAATGAAAAAGCAACATGGGGAAGACAATTAATTCAAATAAATCATGCACATGTTTTCTACCATTTTATCTTCATAAGCAGTCCGTGTTTTATAAAGTCAAGGCTGTTAACATATTGAAACAATAATCACTAAAGCGTATTCTTTCATAGATGTAATCTTGGAAACTGGCTTTTATTTAGGTGTCAGAGTGATTAACAATTAATGTCAGTTGACAATGAATGTTCATAGAATTAATTTAACTATCAATCTTCTTATTAAGTCACAATGGATTGATATCAAAATGCCTTTAATTGCAACATACTTATGTTTAGCTGTAACATACATATATTTATTTACCATATATGTATTTGTATAAATAAACACATATACACATAATATATATTTTAATATGAACATCTATATAACATATTCTTGCATGATAAAATATGTCAACAGAAAATTGTATCTTTTAAATTTTAATTCATGCCAATTCAGAGAGTATTTATTAAATATCTGGCATTCTGCTACCTAGAAGTTTATATTAGAGACTTGTCATCAAGAAATTTAATGTCCCGCAGAGTAGATAAAGTTTAGCTAAAATTTGCAAACCTAAAAGCAATAAAAGACCTTATCTTTTAAAGGATTAAATTACAATTCTAAAACTTATGATATAAAAACCTATAGATACAGATTTGCACAAGGAAGAAGTCATTTATTAATGTTTTTAGCTCAAAGTTTAAACATTTTTTTAAA
Source organism: Avahi laniger (assembly GCA_963575035.1). Lineage (NCBI taxonomy): Eukaryota > Metazoa > Chordata > Mammalia > Primates > Indriidae > Avahi > Avahi laniger. The sequence goes on along the minus strand of CAUYSK010026552.1, from coordinate 15,454 downwards.
AAAGAATAGTGTTATTATGTAATAAAAATTTATTTATGTCATTTATTCATGACATTTGCAATATGCCTTTATTTCTGAGGATTGTTTTTTGAGAAACAATACTTCAAAATATCTTTTATAGTTGCTTTGTACTCACAGATATAGCATGCTATTATTTTTTAAACAACTTTCTTAAAGTATAATTAATATGTAAAAAAATGCATATATTTAATTTGTACAATTTAATGAGTTTAGACACATGTAAGCACTCATGATATCATCACCACAATTAAGGTAACAAACATATGAAATACTTCCCAAATTTCCTTGTGTCTTTTTTTTTCTGTTTGCTTTATTTTTTATGAGTATTAAGAATATGGAACATAAAATCTACCCTCTTATACTGTATATGGTGGCTCATGCCTGTAATTCTAGCACTTCAGGAGACCAAGGCAGGAGGATTGCTTGAGGCTAGGAATTCATGACTAGCCTGTGCATGACCCTACCTGTACAAAAAATAAAAATTAACTGGGCATGGTGGCATGTACCTGTAGTCCCAGCTATTCAGAAGACTGAGGCAGAAGGATCACTTGAATCTAGGAGTTTGAGATTTCAGTGAGCTATGATGATGCCACTGCACTCTAGCCTGGGCAACAGAGTGAGATCCTATCTGACTCACTAAATAAATAAATAATAAAGATAAAAATCTACCCCCTTTAACATATTTTAAAGTGCACAATACCATATTGTTAATTATAGACACGCTTTGTAGAGCAGATTTTTGGAACTTATTCATCTACCATAATTAAAGCTTTATGTCCATTGAACAACAACTTCCATTTCCCTCACCACCTCCCAGCTCCTGTAAACCACTATTGAATGATTTGCCTCTATGAGTTTGACTATTATAGACACTTCATATAAGTGGAATCATTCAGTACATGTCCTGTGAGCGGCTGATTTCACTTTGTGTAATGTTCTCTAGGTTTATGCATGTTGTCAGAAGTGATAGGATTTCCTTCTTTTTAAGGCTGCATAATATTCCATTATATGTATGTACCAGATTTTCTTTATCCATTATTCTATCCATAGACACTTGTGTTGTCTCCATATCTCAGTTACTGTGAATATTCTGCAATAAAAGTGGGAGTGTAGATATCTCTACGTGATAGTGATTTCAATTCTTTTGGATATGTAACCAGAAGTGGATTGCTGTATTATATGGTAGTTCTACTTTTGATTTTTGGAGGAAAATCCATGCCGTTTTCTATGGTAGTTGCACCATTTTAGATTCCCCCAAAAAAGTGTAAAAATGTTCCAATTTCTCCATGTCCTCACTACAATGGTTAATTTTAGGTGTCAATTCGACTGGATAAAGGAATGCATCACTTCTGGATTTGTCTTCAGTATGTTTCCAGAGGAGATGGGCATGTCAGTCAGTGGAATGAGTGTGGAAGAACTTCTCCCAATGTGTGCAGGCACCATCCAATTGGGTGGGGACCTGGAAAGAACAAAAAAGGAAAAAAATGTTTCTTTTCTCTCTCAGGACACTACCCTCCTACTGACTTTGGACATCAGATCTTCATCTCTCTGGCCTACAAATTTCAGGACTTAAACCAGCAGTCCCCTGGATTAACTTTTCTGATTCCGAGGCTTTTGGACTTGGAGTGAGCCATGCTACCAGCTTCTCAGGGTCTCCAGCTTTCAGAAGGCTTGTCATGGAACTTCTCAGCCTCCATAATCACATGAGGAAATTACCTTAACAAATCTCCTCTCGTATACCTATGCATAAATATATCCTATTGGTTCTGTCTCTCTGGGGAACCCTGGCTAACATACTTGACAACATTTATCTTTTGACTTTTTGATAATAGCCATCCTAACAGGTATAAGGTGATATCTCATTACAGTTTTGATTTGCATTTCCCTGATTATTAATGATGTTAAGTATCTTTTAATATGCTTGTTGGCTATTCACATGTCCTCTTTTGAGAAATGTCTGTATTAGTCCTTTGCCCATTTTTTAAATTGGGCTATTTGTTTTTTTACTAAGTATTCCTTATATATTTTGGGAATTAACCTCTTATCAGGCATATGGTTTGCAAATATTTTCTCCCATTCCATAGATTGTCTTTTCATTGTTTTGATTGTTTTATGTAACGCGAAGAAGTTTTTTAGTTTGAGGTATTCCCACCTATCTATTTTTGCTTTTGTTACCTGTGCTTTTGGTATCATATTCAAGGAATCATCGTATTATGCCAACTTTAGTAAAATTAATAGATTTACTTCCAAATCTCAATGCACTCTAAAAACCCCAAATTTCTAATTCTGCATTATATCAGAAGTGGTACAAATGTTAAACAGAAAAAATAAAAGTCTTTGTTACATGGTTGCAGAAAAACTACAAAGTATTACTATAAATATTCTTTTAATTAAGTTGCATATTATCTATATTTTTGTTGACAATTGAGCTGTAAATTTTATATATATATGTATATATAAAACCTACAGCCATTTGTTTTCCAAAAAAAAATTCTAGATAAATGAGTCAAGATCTAAGTAATTGAATAAAAATTAACTTAATATAATTGTATAAAGTTTATCATTACTTTGTATTTTTAATTTGGCTGTATAATAGTTTCTAATAAGTATTTACTTATTGTGAATGGCACTATAGCACTTTATTTTAATATTTTAAAATCTAAAAATAAATTCAAGTGTAAAACTAATTTTGAAACCAACAGGGATTTTCAAGATTCATTTCTGGGCAAGTGAAAGTTTTGTGCAAATGTGAAAACTATGCTCAAGAATCATGGGTATATAGCAGTTTACAGGGGTGACATACTTACCTAGCAACATTGACTGTTTTTGAATCTGACTGATGAAATCACTATCTTCTAAAACTCCTTCGAGGTTTGGGCTTCCTGAACACCTCTAACTACACAATTGGAATGGGAATTTGAATTTGAACTCTAAGGTCTTTTTTGTTCATTTAACAAATATTAATATTTATTGATTATCTAAGTATCAGGCAATCTTCTAAGATTTTGGGATGTATCGGTAAACAAATAAGACAAAGAAACCCAGGTTTCATGAAACTTACATACCAGCACTCAACTTTTTTTCCCTGTTTGGTTCCACATTTTTCATGTCCAAAAAAAGGAAGGGGGGAGGATGGGACTCTCTTTACAGCCATATAAACAGCTAAGACTTTGCGTCAACATTTCCCTTTAGAATCATCATAGCCACCATCCTTTAAACTACGGAGTAGTAAATAGAATTTTCTTTCTCTTAGCTTTATCCAAACTAAAAACAGGATGTCAGCTTTCTAAAACCAATGTTAGTGACTCCTAAGGCACTAGCAGTATGGGAGCTTATACTTGCCTCACAATAATTTTATAATTTCAACAATCATAAAGTTCTACCTTCTCTTTTAAGCAAATAAAATCTATTTTTTTTAAATAAAAGCTAAAAATTGTCATCAAACCAAAAGTCATGTTTATATCTTATCAGAGTTCCCACATCAAGATGGCATTAATTTCACTTAATTTAATACCTAATTTTTTGGCAATTGCAAAAGCTTTATCCGATGATTTTGCCATTTATCCTTTGGGAACACAGACCCCAGCTTCTTGTAACAATTCATACTCCTGGATTCATGTGATGAGAGACTCCTTTGCTGTTGCTGCTGTCCTTAGAGGCCATGGTTATTAAACAATCCAAAACGTCCCAGAATCTGTTCTGTGATCTAGCCCCGAATTCTCATTCTCTTAGTCACAATATCTTCATTAATGATGCAGATATTAATGACTCCCTAGCAGTGTTGCAGAAAAGCCTGGGTGGTCACCCCCAGCACCATCTCCACAGAGTGATGTTAGCCAGCAACTGGCTGCAGAACGTGGCGGCCACCATTTCTGAGTCTGAGTCCATCCTTTAGAAGCCATGTGCCCACATAAACTCTAAGGTGTTGATTGTCAGGCATGCATAATGCAGACAAAATGAAAATCATTTAACCATTTATATTACTTTGCTAATTTATATTACCATGCTAATTCAATTTATTCAACATTTATTGAGTGTCTGTTATATAGTGGTCATTATTCTAGGCACTTATAACAAAATCTGTGCTAACATCAGCATTTTAAATTTATTTAACAAACCATAATCATATTTCAATTTTTATAGCTTATTATTTTTATAGTTATAGCTGATCATTTTGAAAAAGACACATGTTTAAAATATTTATTGCCAACTCTATGCAATTTATTGTGCTAAAATAATGATAATTATTACTACATTTCTATTAGATTTTTATTCTGAAATTTCCAGGAATTGTTTATTTGTGCTTCCTCTTTTGTATTTGATGCCCAAAGAAGCTTGAATTGGTGTTAAACATCTAAGGCATTGTGAAAAGACTTTAAATGTGTTCTTATGAAATACTGACAAAAGAAAGAAAGTTCTAGTTGATAGAGAACCAAATTTGGACTGAAGAGTAAAAACCGCCAAGAAAACAGGTTTTCTTTCCAATTAAAGAGACAGAATCATCCCCAAAATGGAGGCAACTCCCTCAGTGGATGGTGAATTTCATGTCACGGGAGTATTCATTCAAATAATTTGTTGGGATGTTGTTCTAATAACACTATCAAAAAAAACGGTTTGTAATAAAGAAAACGTTCTATGTCTGTGCTTTTAATACTGAGTCATAGCAAACCCATAGTTACTGAGCATTTGAAATATGAGTAGTGTGACTAAGGAGCTGAATTTTTAATTTTAATTAATACAAATTAGTGTCAATTAAATTGGACAACAGAGTTACAGAGTGTATTCAAGCATAAGTTACAAATGATATTTAAGGTTCCGTCTCACACACAGAGTCAATACTGTGAATTTTAGACAATAAAGACCTCCAACCACAAGACTTCCTGCCCTCCCTCTGCATATACCTCCATTACACAGAACTTACCACTTTCCTTATGGAAGAGGTGTCCTGGATGCTGACTATGTTACCTTTTCTATGGGATTGAAATGTAAAAATAAGATTTCAATAATATAATATTCAAATTAACTGCTTTTATACAGTCATATGCTGTAATAGTTTACTTCTTCTGGAGTTAACCTTACATCACTTCCAAACTGCTTAACTGTCCTAGTGGCCATCGTGATTATGCAGTGGTTACTTCATGTCATTGCTGATGAACTGAAGTGAGAGGTTTCTGGGTGTATAAACTAGATGTACCTGGCAGAGAAGTCAGGCAACCAATATTGTAAAAGCTCAAACTTCCACATTCTTACTTTCAAAATTTCTTTTTGGTGGGTTAAAGGAATGATAATCTGCCCACATTGCAAAATTGTTTCCAAGGCAAAAGACTTTTAAGCAATAGACTTTTCTTTTTTTTTTTTTTTCCACTTAAAGCTTTATTCATAGGCAGCTGCCAGAGGGAGGAAAAATAATCTTTTTGTCTTTTTCTGGGTGTTCTATATATAATGCAGGCTTCTTAATTTGACATAAAATTTCAGCCAAAGTGGGCAGCCAAAGTAAAATATTTGTTTTTCTTCAGATAGACCTCGTTCTTCTTGCTACATGACATTTTTTTTTCATATTGCTTTCTCTGCTTGAAATGCCTTTTCACAATTTTGTACATTGAAAGCATATGTGAGTCTTAGGGTCTATAACAATGACACCTTATCTCTGATTCTCTTAATTCCTTTTACCTTGAGTGATTCCCTCCTCCGCACCCCCCCACTCCCGGACTCACTTATGGTTGCAGAGTGAGCTAATGTACATGTTTACTTCCCTCCCCTAGATCATGAGCTGGTCATTATTGATGTTCCAAGAGATCTTCGTAACCTTCATAGTGCTCAGAACAATGTCATGATAGTATTAAGAGAAAAATCGATATGATGAATTAGCAAAAAAAATGAATGAAAGAATAAATGAAATAAACAATGAAAGGAAGGAAGGGAGTGAGGGAGGGAGGGAGAGGACAAAGGGAGGGAGGGGGGAGTGGAATGCAGGGGAGGGGAGAAAATCCTTAAGGGTGTCTGAAAAATGAGTTAAACATTATTAATCTTTTCACTCAGAAAGATAGCTGTTTTGTCTGATAGTTTAAACAGGTAAGTAAAACCACAACATTGACTATGATGTGATAATTTCTTAGGACTCACAAGAGATAACCTAATGGAGCAAAGGGAGATAAAGATCTAAGGTAGAAAATTTATGTATGTACCAGATCAGTAAGGCTCTCAAGTGAAATGGCAGGGATGCTGTACTTTGTTCTAAGTGAAATAAGACAATATTAATAGATTTTCTTCAGAGAAGATTTATATTTTAGCAACGTCTCTATGGTTCTGTGGGAGAATGGATTCCAGGGAAAAGCAAAGCAAGAATGAATACATGAGGCTTATTAGATGACAGTTAATGTAACATACAGGAGAAATAATTGTCTTCCACTCTTGCAATTCCCATCCCCAGGCCATGGACTGGTACTGGTCCATGGCCTGTTAGGAACCAGGCTGCACAGCAGGAGGTGAGCGGCAGTCCAGTGAGAGAAGCTTCATCTGTATTTAGAGATGCTCCCCATGGCTCACATCACCATTTAAACTCTGCCTCCTGTCAGATCAGTAGCGGCATTAGATTCTCAAAGGAGCGTGAACCCTACCGCAAACTACACGCACAAGGGATCTAGGTTGCGCGCTCCTTATGAGAATCTAATGCCTGATGGTCTGAGGTGGAGCTGAGGTAGTGATGCTAGCACCGGGGAGTGGCTTCAAATACAGATTATCATTAGTAGAGAGGTTTGACTGTAATATAAATGTAAGGCACTTGAATCATCCTCCCCATTACCTCCCTTGCTGTCCAAAAAAAGTTTTCTTCCATGAAACTGGTTGCTGGTGCCAAAGGGTTGGGGACCACTGTTCTTCTCAGTGCAGTTACAGAGAATTTGGACTTCAGGGCCCAGATATGACAGGATTTAGTAAGAGCCAGATATCTACCAGGCTTGAGCAAGCACATGGGAAATCATGTCATTCACTACAATAGAAATAGGAGAGGAGACAAAGTCCCTGTGTTCAGTCTTCTGTCTTCAACCCCTCTTCCAAACACCTCTTTCAACCCCTCTTTCTCAAACACTTTTGATCATGTCAGTCTCTGCATAACAGATTCAATGGATAACCACTATTCATAGAATAAAGCTCAAACAGTGTATTCAAATATCTTTAGACTCATCTCTTATTCCTCTCTCATTTTTTTCACCCTAACTTAGTCTTTGAGCCTGTTTATATGTGTATTTGTGTATGTGTGTATGTGAGATAGTGAGATATTTGGCCTGTAATTAAATCTCGCTAGAACCTTGTCCAGCTGGACAATCTTTATCTATCCTTTATGATCTGGTTGAAATAGTACTCCTATCTAAGTTTCCCAGACCGCCGCATGCCAAATTAACCACATCCCATCCTTTGGTTGCCATAACAGCCAAAATCTTATAAAAATAATATAATATTACATTACCAGAATGTGCTTGCATGTCTTCATTTCATTAGACTGGGAATCCCCACATGGTTGAAGTTTGCTTACTCTTGTACCATACCTTTCACTAATGCTAAATACTCTATATAAAGTAGGTGTTCAATAAATGTAATGAACAAGATAAACATGGAACAAGTATGTCAGCATATGCATAGGTATAGCGTTACCAATGTGGACCTTCTTTGTTTCAACTCTATCCACAATATTTTAGCTCTAGTTTGTCCAGGAGTCTGTGATGACAATGGCCAATAATAGCAGGAATTCACATCGATAGAAGCATTTTTTTTCTCCCCCAAATTTAGACAGTGTTGAATTTTGACAGTGTTTAGTATATGTTAACATTGTCCACTGCTGTCATCCTACGGCCTTGTCATTCACTGAATAACATCTTACTTGAAATAGCAAATTTTTCAATGCATTTGTCTTAAATACTTGTGAAGTTGTCTAGATTCTGACAATGTGCAGACTTACACATCAGAAATCCTCTATTTAATTTCTAGGAAATTTTACACATTATATAAAATTATGATCTGAAATTTCTAGGATTTTTAACAAAATTTGACATCATCGCTTACTTGAAGTATCTTTGTTTAAGCTATGCATTATGCAAATCAATGTATAAAGTGTGTATATTAATCTTTTTAAGTGTTGTTAGAATTTAAGTTTTATATTGTGACTTTTATGTGAACTACTTGTTTACTACAGAGTGCGTAGGTGCCAAATGATTATCTACAAATCTGATGATTAATTTTTGAAATTTGAAAATAATCATGATATTACAGTTTATAATCCCTGTTGTTTTGCTATGAAAGAAAATAATAATGTGAATTTCATAATTCTTATAAAATTAAAATTGTTAAGTGTATTTTCAATAATTAATATTCCATAAGGCATATTATATTAAATTTCATATAATTAAATATAATAATTTAAAAATCTGAAGCTACCTCAAGAAATAGGAAAAATATATGCAATTAAATTAATATATAGGAAGAGGTATTCACATACTACTCTACAAATTTCTTAAAATATAAAGAATAAATACTTTAAAAGAGTGCAGTAACCCTTAGATTAAATTTTTTAAATTTGTGTATGTATTCTAGTAGTAAATTCAAATGCATAGAATGTTATTTTTAAATAATGATATCTTATTAATATTGCATTTGGTGAAGATTTATGGTAAAATATTGGGGTTAAGAATACATATATTAATATATATGTGAGTAGGAAAATTCGAAAAGTTTTACAATCATTTCAATTACTTTCTGTGATTGTGCCCTTCTAAACTATGAGGAGTTGAAAATACTTTAAAACAATCGGTGCCTTTGCCTTGTCAACCTTACATGTTATGCCCTTCTAATATTTTATAGTGGCATGTTGCTTTCATACCCTACTTTGGCCAGAATTATCAACTATTTTATTTAATAGATATGTATTTGAATATATCCAAAATTTTTACCAATATCTTTGGATACCTCTTGCCTTTCAATAAATACTTCTGGGGTGAATTCACTTTTTTCTGCTGAAATACATATTTTAGTTGTTCTTTTAATGAAATTCTGGGGGAGAAATATTTTTCATTATTTTAGTTGTTTGTAAAAAGAGGTTTGGGATTAAATAACACTAACCCCTCAAACACACATGATGGATATTCTGTTAAAATGATGATTGCTTTCTAAATCAATTGCATTCTTCCTGCTTATACTCATTCTTTGACTTTATATTGCCTAAATGATTGAATTTATTCACCTTTCAATGGATGACTACCTTTGTTTCATCCTTCTCTACTGAAGAACTAGAAGAATACAATAATGATGGTGTCTCATTGAGAGGTGATATGGAGTGATCCAGATTGTTAGGCTACATGTGGAAAGTAGCAGAGTCTAATTCTATTTATAAAGTGCATCTCTACTAATGCCAGTTACTGAATAATTCACAAAATAAAAAAAATACTTTCCATCAACAGGCCATTTTACTTTTTCGGAATCAATTTTCTAAATATTTCTTGAAGCCTTTTCTTACTTGGGACAACAGTGGTACCAGCACTAATCAGTATGCAATTATGGATGCTACATGCTAAGAAGGTCTTCAGCTGACTTCTGAGTTTCACTAGTGTCAGCTAAAATAGTCTTCTTTGGTCTAAGAGAACTAAAGGGCCCTTCTCTTCACCAGAAGCTATCTAATTATGTAAAGAAAAGTGATTAACTGATTATGATGAATAAATTAATCTCCAAGGAGATGCACAAATCCAGACATTTCTAATTAGTATAATTTTCCTGGGACAACTAGAAAAATTCTCTGTTCTTATTAGCACTGATTAACAGAACAATAAGTAATTTTTGGCAGTTCCCTACAAAATTATTAGTATCACCCTTAGGACACAGATTAAGGAGTTATAAATTCATAGCAAAATTGCTAGAAAGGTAACAATAAGCAATGGCCTTAAGAGTTTCTATTTAGCAGAATTGTCATTTTTGTTTGTTATGCTTTTGGCACCATCATCATCTTCATCACTATCATCATCATAAATTATATTACTCAGTATTTGGCTTGCAATAAAATATGTATTTTGTATGGTGAATTAACTTTAATCCTGAAAGCAGCTTACGCAGCATAGTAGGGTCAGTGTTAATATTGCCTACAATTTAATGATCATGCACAATGGAAATGTTATTTTGCTTGGTCCTGATTAACCTGTAATTCATCTAGACTTGCTGACTTTTTAATATTTTTTTTCAATTTTTGCCATTACAATTTTAAATTATTTTAAAATTTATATTTAAATATTTAGGATAATTATGTTAACTTACTAAACCCATACTGAATGAGGCAATAAGAAAATATATAAAAAAAGCACAAAATACTTCTGCTAATTCTCTCTATGTCATGTTCCTCAGAAGGACACACTTTCACCAAAGGTTTGAAATAGCAGTTTTTTGTTTTTATTTGATCAACACATTTGAATGAAAATGAGGACTAGAGCAATGTTAAAATATGATGTTTTATGATATTTAAAACAGAAATACGTAGTTATAACATGTTCACAATAGAATTGAAAATTCTGTGAGACCAGGTAAATCACAGAAAACAAGATTTCAAATTCTTCAACCAAATGTGATTGACAAAATCACTACGAAAATAGCAGGAATAATAATGTAAAAAGGAATAAAAATCATTTTGATAAACGATCTCCCTTATCATCATATAAAATTACTGCATCCAAATAACAAATAATACATTTAAAAGCATAATTATATTGGGAATAGAAAATACTCTGAATTTTTTGTTTTGTTTTGTTTTCCTTTACCCATCAGATGCTCACATGTGACCTCCTTCATGAATGGAAACAGCTTCTCAATGAAAAGATGTCTATGATATTCATATAGACTTCCAAATTCTAAATGTACACCAGAATTACTTTTCAAACATTGTGTTCTCTAGACTTTCACAAAAATAAACTTACCAATCAAAAATATATGAACAAATAATACTTGTCAGCCTATTTTAAAGTTTGCTGTGACTACATCTGGACATCAAATATAAAAAAATTAAAAAGTAGTGTGTATGTAATAATATAAAAGCAGCAATTGCTTTATGGAGATGAATAGGCAGGGTATCTTGCATACATATGAGCTTTTGGTAACAGATTATTAAATACTTGGCAGAGGACTGGCATAGCAGACAGCCAAAAGCAAATGTGTTGTGTCACACATACTGGAGATCAATGAGAAAGAATCATTAAGCATATCTGCAAATGTAACAAGGTAAGAGGAAAAAAAGATATATGTATATATATGAGAAGCAACCATAATCAAATTCAACCAGAGGTTGTTATTTTCACTGAGAATAAAGCCCCAAATTCCTAAAATGTCCATTATGGTTCCTCATAATTGCATCCCCATTCTCCCCTCACTCTATGGGCACCAACTGTGCTGGCCTCCCTGCTCTTCCTACAATACTCCAGCCACATTCACACTTCAGGGCCTCCTTACTTGCCCTTGCTGCTGCCTGGACCCTGCATTCCCATGTAAAGCCTGGGCTCACTGGCTTTCTGCTGCTAGATTTTGGTTAGATGTTACCTTTTCAATGGGATCTTCCATGGCCAACTTGTTGAAAATGGCAACTACTCCCCAACCTTCCACATAAACCTATAATTACTTCACTAATGACAATCTAAAATTGTCACTGCTACATTCTCAGTGCCTAAAATAATGCTCTCATGTAATAGGGGATATATAAATGCTATATATGTGTTTATATACCTCATAGCCTGCTCTTGTAAATAAAGTTGTATTGCAACACAGCCACATCCATTTATTAACATTGTCTATGTGGCTGAGTTACATAGCTGTAAATATTACCTATTATATATATATAGGGGAGGAGAGAGAGAGATAATATATAGTGATAGCTGCATATAAGCAACATACAGGTATTCCTTGTTTTAATGTGTTTTGTTTTACTGCACTTTGCAGATGGTGTGCTTTTTACAAATTGAAGGTTCGTGGCAATCCTACATCAAGAAAATCTGTTGGTGCCATAGTTTCAGTAGCTTTTGCTTATTTAGTGTCTCTAGATCATATTTTGGTAATTTTAGCAATATTTTAAACTTATTCATTATTAATATATCTGTTATGGTGGCCTGTGATCAGTGATCTTTGATGTTACTATTATATCATACTAGTTTTGGGGTGCCATGAGCTGTGCTCATATAAGATGGCAAACATAATTAAGAAACATTGTGTGTCTGATCGCTCTCCTGACAAACCATTCCCCTGTCTCTCTTCCTCTCTTCATGCCTTCCTGTTACTACAGACAAAAGAGTATTGAAATTAGGCCAATTAATAACACTAGCATGGTGTCCTCTAAGTGTTCAAGTCAAAGGAGGAATCTCATGTCTCTCATTTTTAATCAAAAGGTAGAAATGATTAAGCTTAGTGAGGAAGGCATGTTTAAAGCCACAACAGGCCAAATGCTATCCCCCTTGCACCAAATATTTAGCCAAAGTGTGAATGGAAAGGAAACATTCTTGAAGGAAATTAAAAGTACTATGTTAGTGAACACACCAAAGATAAGAAGAAGAAGCAGTCTTATTGCTGATATGGAGAAAGATTTTGTGGTCTGGATAGAAGATCAAACCCACCAGAATATTTCTGTATGCCAAAGCCTAATCCAGAGAAATCCTGTAACTCTCTTCAATTCTATTAAGGCTGAAAGAGAGAAGGAAGCTACAGAAAAAAAGAGTTTGAAGTTAGCAGATGTTGGTTCATGAGGTTTAGGATAGAAGGCATATCTAGAACATAAAAGCACAAGGTGAAGCAGCAAGTGCTGATGGAGAATTGATGAAGGTGACTACACTAAACAACAGATCTTCAAGGTAAAAAAGACATCCTTCTATTGGAAGAAGATGTCATGTACGTAGCTAGGGGGGAGAAGTTAATGCCTGCCTGCTGATTCTCTTGTTAGGGGCTAATGCAGCTGGTGACTTTAAACTGAAGGTGATGCTCATTTACCATTTCAAAAATCCTCAGTCCTTTAAGAATTATGCTAATTATACTCTGCCTGTGCGCTATAAATGGAACAATAAAGCCTGAATGACAGCATATCTGTTTACAGCATGGTTTACTGAATATTTTAAGCCCAATGCTGAAAACTACTGCTCAGGAAAAAAGATTCCTTTCAAAATATTACTGCTCATTGACAATGCACCCAGTTACCCGAGAGCTCCGATGGAGATACACAAGGAGATTAATGTTGTTTTCATGCCTGCTAACACAACATCCATTCTACAGCCCATGAATCAAGGAGCAATTTTGACTTTCAAAACTTATTATTTAAAAAATATACATTGTAAGGCTATAACTGCCACAGTGATTTCTCTGATGAATCTGGGAAACGTAAATTGAAAACCTTCTGGAAAAGATTCATCATTCTAGGTGCCACTGAGAATATTTGAGATTCATGGGAGGAGGTCAAAATACCAACATTAGCAGAAGTTTGGAAGAAGTCGACTCCAACTCTCATGAATGACTCTGAGGGATAACTCTATGGATGAAGTAAATGGGGATATATTTGAAATATTAATAGAAAGAGAACCAGAATTAGAAGTAGAGCCTGAAGACATGACTGATTTACTGCAATCTCATGATAAAACTTGCACACATAGGAATTACTTCTTTTGGATGAGCTTTTGACTGAACCCAAATTTTATGGGATTTGTTCTGTGGAGTTTGGATTCTGTGGAGCGGCCATCCTTGGGGATTTGGAGGGCCACATGTGGCCTTGAGGCTGCAGGTTCCCCACCCTAATGAATGAAATCCATTACTCAGTCTAGAGGATGGGCAACATGGTACAGTAGAAAAAGTCTAGGGGTTGTTAACAAAAGACAATGAAATTTGCAGAAGAGAAAAGTAGAGCTTTATTTTCTACAAAAAAACAACCTGCATATTGAGAGGCACAGCCTTCAGTACAATTGAAAGTGTGCTATCCAAAGAACAAAGGGAGAGTCTGGCTTAAATACAGAAAGTTCTCATACAGGTTTTCAATCAGGTCTGTTTATGCAAATGAAGATTTCAAACTTGTCCCATTCTAATTGGCGAATACAGTCCAGACCTGATTGGGTGGTTTCAAAGCCCCAAACCAGAAGCCTCTGTCAGATGTTTATTTTGATTGGCTGCTAGGAGGGGGCAGTTCTGGCCACAGTTTATCTCGGCATAGACGACGGAAACTGGTTTGGTTTTATTGTAGAAAGGAAGAGGTCCTGTGACACTTTTACAATATCTTTCTGAGAACGCAGGGTATGTGATCACTTCCTCACCCAGCCATGGCCTCCTGATTCTGTTTTAACTTTGAGCCCCTCAGTTATCCACAGGTAGTTCAGTTTCTTTGTCAGCCAGGGCATACTTTAACATCCCCACCCTTTTACTGAAACCTGCTGTAGATAGTGTTTTTGACCAACTTGTGTTTTCATCCCTTATTTGCAGGGAGCATGGCCAATGCTCCCCGCAAAAAACCGGGTCCCTTTGGTAGAGTTGTAAGGGATAAGAAAATAATAGAAAAATGGAAAATAATGAAAATAAAAGAATACACAGAGACAAAAGTATAGTTTTATAGATTTATAAAGATCATAGGCAAAGCGGGCGCTCAGGGAGCCTTGGATTCTCTGTCAATCTCAATAAAAAAGGCAACGAATGAAGTCTTACATGGTCACTTATAAATAACAGTGATTAGTTGCCAGGGACAACAGATTTACATAACAGCAGGTAGTTCCTCTTAGGTTAACGGTTTTTCAAAAGGCTTCTACAGATCCCTTAACTAATTCTATCTACATGAACAAATGGTTATAAAATCTTTCAAAGATTAACTTCTAAGTTCTAAGGTAAATTTATCACTTAACAGAGATATATTGGCTCCATATTTTCTTTATCAGGTTATTGTGAATGGAGACAGGTAGTCTGGAGTTTTAAGCATGAACTGCCCCTTAACTGCTTATAGCCAGGGTGGCTGTCTGTTTGGGGTGGGCACTCTTTTATCATCTCTTATCCTGTAGTTTTTAACAGATTCACTTTGCTTTACAAGGCAAATCCAAACCTTTAGGTCTGAGAAACGCAGCGCCTTGTGGGATACAACTGCTACTGTCTTTCAGAGAGGCCCTCCCAAGGAGCAACAGCATTTGAAATGCAAACCAACACGTTCACATATTCCTTCAGGGCAAAGCTCTGCAAAACTCCTGAGACATTTCTGTCTCCAGTATATTTATATTAATTCATGGAGAAACACTTATTGTTGCAGAGTGATGCAGATACTTGCTCCAGGTCTACCTAATCCCTTGGTAGGACTCATGTGGCTAAAAGACTTATATCCAATTTGAACAACTTGGACCAGAGTAAGAAGGTGGGCAGACACCTGTCAGATCTTTATCAATGTTTCTTTGGTGGTATTGGTTAAGTT
>CAUYSK010026551.1:0-15647 GCA_963575035.1 Avahi laniger | reverse complement strand
ATAAACAAATGATAAGGAAATGAAACAGCCTTATTGCTGATATGGAGAAAGTTTGGCTGGTGTGGACAGAAGATCACACCAGTCACAATATTCCCTTAAGTCAAAGCCTAATCCAGAGCAAAGCCCTAACTCTCTTCAATTCTATAAAGGCTAAGAGAGGTAAGGAAGCGTAGAAAAAAAGTTGGAAGCTAGCAGAGGTTGGTTCATGAGGTTTAAGGAAAGAAGCCATCTCTGTAACATAAAGTACAAAGTGAAGCAGCAAGTGCTAATGTAGAAGCTGCAGCAAGCTATTCAGAAGACCTAGCTAAGATAACTGATGAAGGTGGCTACAATAAGAGATTTTCAACGCAGACAAAATAGCCTTCTACTGGAAGAAGATAACATCTAGGACTTTCATCGCTAGAGAGAAGAAGTCAATGCCTAGCTTCAAAGGACAGGCTGACTCTCTTGTAGAGGCTAATGCAGCTGGTGACTTTAAGTTGAAGTTGTAATTCTAGGGGTTGACTGGGTGGTTTTTCTGCAGGTTTCACCTGGACTCACTCATGCAGCTTCATTCAACTGGTGGTCAGCAGAGACAGCTGGGATGCCTGGGCCTCTCTCTCCACATGGTTTATCATCCCTGCCTTTTTCAGGGCATTGGTGGTCTCAGGGCATTTCTCCAAGGGGGTAAAAGAGGCTGAAACTAGCCTTGGAAGTTGAACACTATCATATGCCACATTTCTGTTGGTCAAAACAAGTTACAAGGGCAGCCCAGGTTCAAGGAGTGGGGAAAATAATCTCCATCCCTTGATGCAAAGATTAGGCAAAGTCGTCCTGCAGAGGGATGTGAACACCGGGAGTCGTGACTCCTTGGGGGCCATTGTACCAATCTACAGTAGTCCACCCTTAGGCCTCAATGATTCACGTGTCTCTCACATGATTCTCACCCTCCCAAGATTGCCAAGTTCTCATCCTCTCATAGCATCAAGCTCGGAATCCATGATCTCATGATGAACATCGGGTCAAGATGTTGATGAAGTTTCCTTAGACCCAGTTCTTTGATTTGGACAACTGTGAACTAAAAAGACAAGTTATTCCCCTGTTCCTTCACATAACCAACGTACACTGGAGAGAGAGAAAAGCCACATTAGAACTGCTGTCCAAAAAGGGGGAAGGAGAGACATATTAGTCACTGATCCATAACAATTTGGAAATCCAGCCAGGAGTATGTTGGTAGATTCCTGTGCTCCAAGGGTAGGCAATGTTTATTGATGAGGGCCCAGTTCCACCCTTTGGGGGTGTTCCCTAATCTGTTGTTCTCCTTGGCTCTTGGCAATACCCTCTGGGCTAGGCTCTGTCCTCTTAGTTGTCCTTCCTTTTACATAAGAAATGTCCATGTTTGTAGCTGAATTGCTTTCTCATCCTGCTTCCTACTTATAGAAAGACGGGGGCCCAGAGGCCTCTTTTCATTTTGAACTGTCTCCATCTTTTTCAGTCCAAGCTAGTGGTGTTTTTTGCAACAAAACAGTTTTAAAAACCTTATGGGTTTTTTTAATGAATCTGATGGGGTTCACTCCATGCCCCAAAAGCCACGTAGATAATTCTTTCAGAGCTAGTAGGTTGTAGTACTAGCTTCTTCTTTACTACTTCGAAATTCTTCTATCTCAGTGGAGGTGAGGAGTAAATCAAAGCTCTACTGTACATAAAATGGTGTGTTTCATATTATGCAAGTACATAAAATGTTGCATAAGTCAAACTTTTGTAAGGAAAATGGAGTTTATGTCATTACGGAAGATTGCCACTTAAAATCAATCTATTGTGAATCCTTTGGTAAAGTCTGGAGTGACAGTGTGTAGAAAAGAGAGCTCTAGAGTCAGACCTACCTTTGAATCCCACTCTGCCCTGTAACCTTGAACAAGTTACTTATTCTCACTTGGCATCAATTTCCTCATCAGTACAATAGGAACACAAACATTCTGCGCTTGGTATCTTGCTGGGTTGTTATGGAGATTGGAGATAAAGGATGTGAAGAGTATAGCATATAATAAAATGTAGCCAGAGCTACAATTTCTAAAGCTGAATGAAACTTTAGTCCCCTTCCAAAGCTAACTCTATGTCAAACTTTTTGAATGGTATACTCTATTTATTTATTCATTACAATGATGTACTACTGATCTAGTATATTATGTACATTGTAAAACATATCCCCAAAATAGAAAGAATAAAGGAAACTTTTTAAACCTCATGTAAGAAGAAGGTCTAATATTTTCTTCCTACACCCAATAGATCGTGGTTTTTTACAGGGAGTACTGGCATTTGTGGCAATTTCATCATTCACGTAGAGGGAAGTTATAAGACAGTGGTACAGGTCTCCAGCAATCACCAGTGTTTCTCAGCTGATACGAAACCACCTACAAGAAAGTATCGTGGGATGTATTATTTGCAACAGAATGTGTTCCCCAATAGCCAATCAAAACTTCATTTTCTTTAGGTGAAAATCTAAAAGTCTGAAATTTAGAAAAGAAACACATTTTTAATAAGTTTCAAATCTGTTTTGGATTACACATCTTCTGCTAGAATTAATAACCAATTGCCTTGATATTCTTTTTATGTTTTAAGCTATTGAATAGTTAATTCCTTCAGTTATACTCTTACACCTCCTCCCATTGCACTAATTCTTGTATCTACATTTATTCTACCTTTGATTACTGCTTGTAGCCCTGTAATTTTCATGTTACTCTTTGACCACTGACAGTTTTATTTTCTGGCCCACTGTATAATATATACTTGATTCCATTTAATATCCATAATTTTCTCCTCTCGCTCAAATACACATGATACTTTGTACTTCTTGTTCTGTGTCTGTACATTATGTATATACTAACACTAATTATAGTCTGTGTACTTTGGGAAACGTA
Source organism: Avahi laniger (assembly GCA_963575035.1). NCBI lineage: Eukaryota > Metazoa > Chordata > Mammalia > Primates > Indriidae > Avahi > Avahi laniger. The sequence goes on along the minus strand of CAUYSK010026551.1, from coordinate 12,750 downwards.
ATGATGGGAATCTATCAAATCACATTGCTTTTTCCCATTTACTTTTCCTAGTTGTGAAAATGAGTTTAAAAATTACTAGACTTTTACTGTGACTATAGTATCAGTCATAGTGTCTGATTTCTAATACACAAATAAAATTAGGCCAAGTAATTTTCTTTGAAGAAAAAGCTGTAATTGAGAGAGGTCATGTTATAGGTAAAGCATTAATAAATTCTAATAGCATATGTAGTCTTTAATTATGCTTTGCTTGCTGTAGTTCTTTTAAAGTACTAATTCACATGTAATAATGTCTTGAAGGCATCTTACACACTTTAAAGAAGTAGGTCTCATATAATAATTATTATTATATATAGCTAATATTTATTAAACACTGAATTAATTGATACATGTTAAGTACTATGCTAATAAAATGGACTGTCTCTTTTGATTACCATAACAAATTAATGAAATAGGTACAAAATCAGGACTAGAACACAGGCCTGTTTGACTTAAAGACCACATGGTGGACCATGATGCTACATTGTCTCTAATAATGAGAATTCATGGCCCCAAAATCACTTGATAAACTTGGGATAAAGTTTCATTTGTAACAACATTCTTACTCTAGAATAATTTATTTTATATCCTGAACCTAAGGAGCAATCCTAATGCATATAATAGTACCACATATGTATAATCTTTAAAAGAATTTGATATGCTTTATTAATGCATTGACTACCATGCAGTTATTGAACTTTAATTTAGAATTTTCCAATTGTTTCTCTAATTTAACAGAGAATTAAATATCGAACAACCTGGAGCCAATTCCTATAAGATCTGGCTTACAAAGGAAATAGAACACATATAGAATTGTGAGGCTGCTGCCAAGTACTAAAGCTCATCAGTGAGGGAAAGAATAAAATATATCATATTAATAAATACAGTGTCAGAGATAACATTAGAAAATTCATAACCTGCTCCTAAAGTACAAGAGCACTTTGTGACTTTTTGGAAATACAAAATTTTGACTATCCCATATCAGTCCTGAGTCAAATTCTTTAGTTTGTAAAATGTGAATGTATCACATACATGCATGTTTTACTTCATGAAACATATATGTCATTTTACAATACATCACATCAGTTTATAGTAATTAAAAATTATCAATCCTAATAACATAGTAAAGTTGACACTTGTGATGTATTACTCTGTCATTTCAGGTTTCCAAAGACTTGTTTTTTTCTAAGTGTGGAAGTTAAGAAATTTCAAGCACTATGCAAAAATTAAATATATCAATGATTATGTATGTATTCTACATGACATATTTTCTTATAAAAAGATTCATTAAAATCGCTTCATTAAAAATTTATTGAAAATTATTTCAAAGTCTGATATAATTATACTAGCCTACATTACTCAGATGTTTGTACTATTCAATTAATTTTTATTATCTCTCTGACATATGGACAAGTCCAGAAAAATGTAAAAAATTGTATTTCCTCCTCTATATTTTAATATCTTCTATTAATAGATGGCATTTATTTACATAAATACATTTTAATTAAATTCTAGCTCAGAAAAGTTTCCACTGTTGTAATTAGCTCTATTATTTGTAGAATCCTTTCATGTTATTAACTCTATTTCAGAATGCTTGATTAAAGTATTTAGATTATCTCTGGTGTCAGGTTATATCTTTACAAATTATCAGTGAAGGAATTATTTTTAACACGTTAGTAACTCTAAATTGTAAATTATTTTTAACTATTATTCTTATAGTTCTAAAAGTTTTCTAGAAAATTTTTAAACAAGATATTTTACTTAGTAAAATTTTAAAAAGAAAATGTTTTCGAATTTTATAAAAATGTTTTGTATGTTACAGCTATCGAAGCAGAAAAACTCAATGAAAGACGAAAAGAAAGAAATGTCACCACACAGGTAAATATTTTGCTAAAACATTATTTTTTTCAATAGAAAATTTAGACTATAGGCATGCTTATTATTTATTCAGCATGCTCAGAATTTCTTAAACAGGTAATTATTAACCATCATTCCTGTTATTTTTTAAAAATCCTCAATCAATATTACTCTTTCATTCATTCTACAAACATTTACCTAGTCTGCTGTGAGAGGATAAGACTGTCATTCCACCTGAGCCTTGTAAGTTGAGGCCTCCCTAAGGTCCTAAATAGTAAGAACACGAGGGCAGAGGCCAGTCTGGCTTATAGAGCCATAAATACTTGTTAAGCTTTTTTAACCTCAGTGATGTCTTCTGACATCTTGGAAAGAGGGGATTCAAATGTTCAGTCTGTTCCCAACCCAGCAACCATTGTACTCCTATAAATGTTAAGTCATTTCAAGTCACTCCTTTCCTTGAAAACTTCTAGCGGCTTCCCATCTCACACAGAGTAAAACCACAGTCATTACAATGGCTTATTTACTGGGCTCTGGGGTCTGGCCCCACCGTTTTCTCTGATATCATCTCCTGCTACTGTGCTCCCTTCTACCATTCCAGAAACACTGGGTGTCATGCTGTTCCTCAGCAACCCCAGGCATGTGAACGCCTTTCTGCTCTCTCTGCTTGGAATGTGGTTCCCGTCCCTCACCTCCTTCAGGTCTTTGTTCGAATGTCACCTTTTCACAGGACCCCTCCCTGGAGAGTCTCTGAATTTGCAAGCACTCTATCTAAAATTGCAAACCTGTCACAACCCCTTCTTCTGTCTCCCTTTCCTGCTGCAGTCCTCTCAGAATTACTACCATGTTACGTACAATACTTTATGATTGTTGTCACTCTCCCTCCACTAGAATATAAACTCCATGAGGGCAGGGATTTTTGTCTGTGTTGTTCACTGCTGTTATCCCCAGCAACTGGAACAGTGCCTGGCACATAGCAGGCACTCAATAGATGTTTATTGAATTGATGAATAAATCTTAAATCCAGATGGAAGAAGTAAATTGTGAAAAATGTTTACATAAATTAAAAACTCCCCTCTAGCCGGCACAGTGGTTCACACCTGTAATGCTAGCACTCTGGGAGACCGACGCAGGTGAATCAATCGCTTGAGGTCAGGAGTTTGAGACTAGCCTGAGCAAGAGTGAGACCCTGTCTCTACTAAAAATAGAAATAAATTATCTGAACAACTAAAAATATGTATATAGAAAAACTTAGCCGGGCATGGTGGCGCATGCTTGTAGTCCCAGCTACTTGGGAGGCTGAGGCAGGAGGATCGCTTGAGCCCAGGAGTTTGAGGTTGCTGTGAGCTAGGCTGACACCACGACACTCTAGCCAGGGCAAGAGAGCCAGACTCTGTCTCAAAAAAAAAAAAAACTCTCTGCATTTCAACATTTTCTAAATCCCTCCAAATAGGGGTTTGCTCTTCTTCCACCCCTATGACTACCATATCCCATAATTAGCAGGGGGATTACTATCAGCAGAAACAGAAGTGAGCGTCAACTAAATCTCACAGTTTGTCCCTGGGCAGGTGGAGACTGAAAGGACATCAGTTTCATCAGGTCATCTTGCTTTCTTTTGTGAGCTCTTGGTATCTTGTGGTGTGCGGTACCTGCTCAATAACATTTGAAACACCTTTGGGAATTAATCCTCTTACTGCTTAAGAATGCAATCTAGACTCATAAGTGTCCACCCAATGCCCAGTATTAGTAGATGAAGTCTGCAGAGTAAATATGGGAAAGGACCCGCCTCCACCCACATGAAATATAGGTAACAAGAGAAAACTAAAAATTATTCTAAGAGATCTTGGAGTATTGGAAAGTAGCAAAAGCACTGCCTTTATGCCAAAAATGAGAATAAATGTGCCAGCATAGCCTGTTTGTAGACTGTAAATCTTACCCAATTCCACCGGAGTATCTGCTTGTTAAAACTTCCTTAGCATTGACCACATAGAGCACAGACTGAAGAAGTGAAAGGATTGAAGACCACAAAAGGCTCTACTGCAAAGTTCCCTCCCACCTATGCTTCAGCCACATATAAACTACAATTAAACCTACAGTGAGGTAAATTCAAATTTTCTGTCTCCAAAGCCCACTGATCCTTAGTTTCTCTTGTGAGGGGATGTTTCCTGCCTTTCCCGTGCTTTAAGAAAACAAGTGATTTTCCTGCAATAAACAAATCCACACATTCATTAGGCTCCCCTCTACTCAAGGCACTCCATTTTAAATAAGAAATACACTATAAAGCTTACAGAATGTCTATAATTAACTGAGTAGATAAATGGGCTGGGCGCAGTGGCTCACGCCTATAATCCTGGCACTCTGGGAGGCCAAGGCAGGAGGATAACTTGAGGTCAGGTGTTCAACACCAGCCTGAGCAAGAGTGAGACCCCATCTCTACTAAAAATAGAAAAAAATTAGCCAGGGGTGGTGGTACACACCTGTAGTCCCAGCTACTTGGGAGGCTGAGGCAGGAGGATCACTTGAGCCCAGGAGTTTGAGGTTGCTGTGAGCTAGGCTGACACCATGCACTCTAGCCCAGGGGACAGAGCAAGACTCTCTGCCTCAAATATAAATAAACAAATAAAGTAGATAAAGCATAAAATAAATGATGTAACATGATGCCAGCTTTAGAGTCTGAGAGCACTGAGCTACTGCTAACCAAGAAGGAAAGAAAGGACTGGTGTGGAGGAAGGGCCATCGCTGTGTGTCACAGTGACATGGGAGGGCCTGGGAGGGCCTTGGGGAGAAGGAACTCGAGTTGGGCCTTGGAACAGCAGTAATATTACGGATAATAGGAAAGAAGGCACAATGCAAACTATTTAAACAGGGCAAGGAAGTAGAAAAGAACCTATTCTATTTGGGGAACGGTGAGTAGAAGATTTTGGCTGTCAGTAGGTGTGAGAGTGCTAAGAAATTAAGGTCGCTGTGACATTTTTAGGCCAGACTGTGAAGAGTCTTAGCTTTTGTGCAAAGAGGTTTGATTTTATCCTGTTGTCACTGAGGACTTCTGAGTTGTGCAGTGATATCTCCAAAGAGATACTTGAGAAAAACTCATCCCACACGAGTCATCAAGATTAGGAAGAGGCAAGAGGGCAAGAGAAGAGGTAAGAGACTATGGAAACACAGCTTCTGTCTCTGATTAAGAGCTATAGCTAGTCTACAGATGGGCCCTGGGAGTTTAAAAACATACTTCCAAAAACATACTTCCGCTGAGTTTGCTGTTCAAAAACTAAAATACACATAAGTTCTTCAACAGAAAATCCTGCCAGCCACCCTTCTGAAATATATCCAGAAACCAATCAGTGTCACCACTTCCCCCTCTACCGTCTTCTTATGTCCCCGTCACCATCAACTTTGACTTATTTTTATTGACCTCCTCTTTTCCCCACTCTTTCTCCGACATGTGATATTCTCCACACAACAGCCAGAACAATACCCTTGAAATTTAAGTCAGTCCGTATCACTCCACTGCTCAGAACCGCCCAAGGGTCTTCCATTCGCACAGCACATGATCCACGATCCTGAGCCTGACCTCAGGGCTGCCTCTCTGCCTCATCACTCACTCCCCTCCACGCCCCACTCACTCCCGCTGCACAGTCTTCCTGGCACACTCGTGTGTTCCTGCTTCGGGGGCCTTTGCATTTGTGGTTCCCTCTGCCAGAACTCTCTTTCCTGAGATATTGGCAGAACTAATCCCCTCCCTTCCCACAGGGGCTCACTCAAATGTTTTCAGAAAACTTGTCCCTAACCATCCTATATCAAACAATACCAACTTTTATCACTTCCATCCCCTTTCCGTTTAAAAAAAACTCCTCATTTTGTCAATTAACTGTTTTCTTCCCTGCCAGAAAATCAGCTGCATGGGAGCAAAGACATTTTTTCGTTCATGGCTGTATCCCCAGCTCTTAGAATAGGGCCAGAGATAGACGCTTAATAGATCCTTGTTATTAAATTATATTAATATAATCTTTTGGTGCCTTTGAGAGTCAGAGAAAGCCTTTCTGTTTTCTGAGGCTCCCTAGGACTTGTGCCAGCTGGCTGTTATTCTGCCCATTCCCACGGGGTGGGCAAAGAACCTAACATCAGAAAACACTGGCCTCTGAAGAAGGAGGTAGAAACACCAGACAATAACAGGCTTGCATTGTGTCCTCAACTTAGATGCTAATTATTTTTTAATTGAAAATTAAGTGCCATTCTTTCAATGGCAGTAACATTTGATAATCTCACTATACCAGAGAATGCAGAAGGCTTGTCAAAGTCCGTGCTCTCTTCTTCCAGACACCTAGACAGATTATGTTTCCCAGCCTCCTTGCAGTTAGGTGGGGCCATCTGACTGAGTTTCATCTAATGGAAAGTGGCTGAAAGTACTACGTGCCATATCCAGGTCTGGCCTCTTAAAGGAAAGGAAACAAAGCAAACCAAATGAAACAAAACAAAGTAAAATAAAATAAAAACCCTTTCTGTATGAGATCTTCCATGCTGTTTCCCTTTCTGTCTGTAAGATATTGATGTTCAGGGAGACCTTGGAATCCACATGTTGCAGCTGGCACATCATCCATCTTTCTGGGTCCCTGAATGACAGCATGGAGCAAAGCTGCCACTGACTTGAACACCTGCCTATTGATTTGAACCATTATGTATTGTGATTTTATTTGTTAACATATAATATTTAAGACATATTTATACTCAAAAAATTCGTTGCTTATCTGAAATTCAAATTTAACTGGGCATCTTATATTTTTATTTGCTAAATCTGTCTACCCTGTAATAAGAAGAATCACATTCAAAATCCTTACATGTTCACACAGAAACTTGTACACAGATATTTATAGCAGCATTACTCATAGTAGTGGAAAGGTGGAAACAACCCAAATGTCTATCGATAGATGAATGGATAAGTAAAGGTGATATGTCCATATAAGGAATATTATTTGGTCATGAAAAGGAATGAAGTGCTGACACATGCTATAATGTGTGTCAGCCTTGAAAACATTATGCTAAGTGAAAGAAGCAGTCACAAAAAACCCCACATAGTATTATACACAATCCCATTCATATGAAGGTCCAGAATAGGGAAATCTATAGAGAAAAAATATCGATTAGTGATTGCTTAGGCCTGAGGGTAGGACGTATAGGGATGTAGGGAGAGTGATAGCTGAAGGATTTGTGATTTCCTCTTGAAGTGATAAAAATGTTCTAAAATTGACTGTGGTGATAATTGCACATATCTGTGAATATTCTAAAAACTATTGAATTGTACACTTTAAGTGGGATAATTTGTTGTATGTGAATTTTAGCTCAATAAAGATGTTTTTTTAAAAAAGTTCTTACATGACTCCATGTCTCTGCATACTCTCGCAGCTGGGTCAGTCACTGGGTCACTGCTCTGATGTCTTTGCCTCCTACCTCATGGAAAGGATTTAAGTATTCCACAAAGTGATTTTGGAAAGCAGGAGTTCAAATTGTGATACTGGGGAAAAAACAAAACAAAAAACCTTGACCCTTCTTAGTAGTAATAATTGACAAATAAAGAAACATTTTTAATTTTCCAATATAATTTATCCGGAAATAGTATACATGTAAATCATGAATATTTACCTTTCACAAAACCTTTTAATTTTCTCTAGTCTCTGCATTATTTTCTACTACTCCAAAAAAAAAAAAAAATCTTGCAAACCCATCACCCTAATTAAAATAAATTAATTATATAACTTCTGAAAAGTACTTTGGGGAAACATTGTTTTATATTTTCTTTATAGCCAGTCAAAAGATTCTCTATACTTACAAATTTGTTGCAACGTGTAAGGCAATATCAATATCTTCATTTTTTTTTTTTAGCTCACAATTGATATTACCATGACAACTTACTAGTGGAAGAATAAATTGGTTAAATTCTCCTGCTATTTTATTTATAACGTTTAGCTTTTAACGCTGAGCTCTGCAGTTCAGATGACAATGTAATAGATTTAAAAGGTTTTTATTTGTAAAATACGTGGATTCCTAAAGTGAAGTAAGCCATCTGTCATTTTGATTTGAAAAAAGAATTAGAGTAATTGCATTAAGCTTATATTTTTGCCATGAATAGATGAATTTACTTTCCCATTGTTTCATTTAAAAAGTTACACATGAACAAAATAAACAAAAATATTTTTCTTTTTAGGTATCAGTGAACCAAACACAACAATTTTTGTCACATATATTGGAACGAAGAAAATTGAGTAAAGTAATCAGTAAAAGAGAAAATCTCTTAGACAAAAAGAAGAATCATCATAAAATAAGAATAAAAAGAATTCAAAATAAAGATCTCTCGAAGAGAAGTAAAAATCACTGTAAGTAGAATATCTTTTTGGATGTAAATTACACTTATAACTCAGACTCAAGCATTACAAAAGCAATCTATGTAACCAAAAACATTTGTACCTCTGTAATATTTTGAAATTAAAAAAAAATTTAAAACCGTAACAAAAAACAAAATGTCTTCAAGCAATCTAAAATCAAATTTTAGAGCTGCTTTCTGAGAAGTCTTAGGATATAGTCATAAATATTTATACACATAAAAGTTTCAAGTTTTGTCAGCTTCTGCCTCCTGTCTTAGATTCAGAATTTGTACTGATGATAATAAGCAAGGTAGACAATTGTGTCTCATGAAAAAATATCTCCAAAATTATGTGGATGAAATATTTATGGGCTGTTCTGCTAACAGAAACCCTCATACTTTAAAGGAAACCAAAATTAACAGTGTTTCCTTTCTTTTCTACTTTAGAAATCTGAAACTCTAATAAAAACACACCTGATTAATTGATAGATTTCTCTGGATGCAAGAAGTTTTAAAAAATATAATGGCTCTACAGAGTCTGTGTACAGAAGTTAATTGGTGCTCAATTATAAAATTTTTTTCTTTTTAAAATTTTAATAGATTTAAGAAGTACAAGTTGAGCTCTGCTACATGTATATATCACATAGTGGTGAAGTCTGGGCTTTGGGTGTACCCATCCCCCAAATAGTGTGCATTGTACCCCATAGGTAATTTTTCAGCCCTCACCCCCTTCCATCCTGCCCCCGAGTCTCCAGTGTCCATTATGCCACTCTGCATGCCTTTGTGTAACCATAGTAGCTCCCACTTATAAGTGAGAACAAGTGGCATTTATTTTTCTGTTCCTAAGATACTTCATTTAGGATAATGGCCTCCAGTTCCACCCAAGTTACTGCAAAAGACATTATTTCATTCTTTCTTATTGCTGAATAGTACTCCATGATATATATATGGCACATTTTCTTAATCCACTCATCAGTTGATAGACACTTACATTGATTCCATATCTTTGCAATTGTGAATTGTAATGCAAGAAACACATGAAGGCAGATATCTTTTTGATATAATGATTTCTTTTCCTGTAGATCTATTCTTAGTTCTTTGAGAAATCTCCATACTGATCTCCACAGAGGTTGTACTAATTTACGTTCATTCCCTTTTCACCACATCCATGCCAACATCTATTGTTTTTTAACTATTTAGTAATAGCCATTCTAATTGGAGTAAGATGGTATCTCATTGTGGTTTTAATTTGCATTTCCCTGATGATTAGTGATACTGAACATTTTTTCATGTTTGTTAGCCATATGTATATCTTCTTTTGAAGATCTATTATTCCAACCCATTGATTACCTCAATCAATTCATTTGTTATTCTCTCCTAGTTTTCTGTTGCTCAAAATTGTGACAAGCACATGCCTTCTGATCTTTTATCCATGTTCTTGTTAGAGAAGTTAGTAAAACGGGCCAAATTTAGAGTGTAGGGCCCACAATAATATGCCATAAATCTCTAGAATTATATTTACCCATTGATCAACCAGATAAAAATCTATATGTGATGAGGTTGAGAAAATTTTATTACCAGAATGACCCATATGGTGTGCACTGCCTTTGTTTCGGAGGGTGCCAAGGGTCTGGGATCATGCCTTAACAGGCATTTGTGGATAGCAGATTAGCAAATACCCTCTTCCAGATCTCCCCCCGCCCACCCCACACAGCAGCCTAATGTCAGCTGATGCCAAGTCTTCAAGGATGGAAAGAGATTGCCTTGCAGAGCCAGGGAGAGGAGTTTTGTGATTTGGCTTTTGAAAGGGTGAGAAGAAAAGAATAGGACAAGAAATACAGAGAAAGCAGATATGAGGAGCTAGAAAGATGATGATCGGCTGTGCTTAATTGAGAAGTTAGTAAAACTTCAAATTTGGGAGAATCCCAACTGATATCTTTAAATCAACAATGCCTAAGATGACCATTAAAATTGTTTTTATTCCTGGGATAAATCATCTTCTCTTTCTGCTCTATGAAATCTTAGGTAAAGTCTGCATTCCTCATAAAGGCTTTGTAAGAGTGAATATCCTTTTGGGATAGCTCAAGGAGATATTGAATTTCCCCACTGGTCAAAGAGACATAGCCCAGAAATGGTACCTGTGGAATTAGGAGTTAAGAAAGGAGGGGAAGCCATGAAAAAGTCACCTTCCCTAGAGGAGAGTTTGAACTTCATAAGCTGTGCAGTGAAACAGAATAGGGGTTACACATGATTATCAAGTTGACTAAGAACCTTATTGAACTCTATTTTCATTAAGTTCCCATTTCAACATTTTGTGCACAGGATATGAAGGAGATATAGTTGTTCTATAAATGCAATTCCCCAGACCTACCAGTCCTTCACAAAAGACAAATGAGATTTAACCTGACATTCTCAAAAACTCTTCCTAATTCTTAGTGATTACATCTCCTTAATTGAAGACTCAAAAACCATGTATAATAATCTGTTCTAGAAATTAAAGAGATTAACATATAGCTATATTTTCTAGAATATGAATATGTTCCTCTACATTTTAAAAACAGAAAAACTAGTTACCCATTTTCAGAACTTGTCCCTTTACCCAGAATTTCTCAAATATAACAAATAGCATTTTTACCCCCGTTACTTAAAGGCAAGATCTGTGCCTGACATTGTATCTGTTGCATAATTAGAATGAATAAATATTTTCTGAATTAAATTGAGTTCATTCTTTCTGTATAGAGCTAGACCCAGATCTTCTAACTCCAAATTCAGCATTCTTTCTACAATATATTATATATAGGTGCCACATAAAAATAATAAAGCCTTACATTATTAAAGTACATGTGGATAGTGTTTTTAGTTGAATATAATACTTTCACATTCATTACCTTTTTAAAAATGGCATGTTCATTTTCCATCAGTGTATTTTTACACTATTACTTTAACAACTAATTCGTCCTTCCAAGTCAGCATTAAGTCTAAAAGAATAATTTTCCTTATTAAATTGTTAGCAAGACAAATCAATAATTAATCATGCAGTAGGAACGGTGGAGCCTATTACAGCAGGCACTGGGGCACTACCTTCTGTGTCCTTCCTGGCATCCTTTAGAATTAACCATCATTAATTTTGATGATCATACTCAATCACTACTGTGTTCTTGGTTGGAGGGAGGTGTCTTGGGACCTTGTCTTAAGCTAGTCTTGGCATTCCTTTTTCCTGCTTCTGGGGTCTGTGACCAGCTAGGCTAAATTTAACATTTACATTCCACTTTACTGATTGTTTTGTGTATATTTGCAGTGTACACTGTGAAGTGCTGTTCAGACCCCTCTTCAATGAGGAACTTGTTGCCCAGTTGCTGGGAGTGCAGTCTTCTGACAGCCTTCAGCAGTCAGTCTCCGAAGGGACTATCTTCAGGTGCAGAGAGCTGCATACAAAAGATCACGCCTCCTCCCTGGGGTAGCCCATTTTCAATGGCTGATCAATGTGGAATATAAAGGCCTGATCATCTCACCTTAACTTGAAACAACTCTGAAGGGATATTTTAGCTCCAGAGCACCCTGTGGTGTCAGCAAAGTCTCTCACTGAGCCTGCATCATAATTTCTCCCTCTGCTCAGTCTAACTTCTTCCCCAAATGTGGTTCCTAAGGGCACTTCTTAATAAACACCCTGATTCCTAAGTTATGCTTGTTGGGGAACCCAACCTGCTAACCATTTTATATCTTTCCTATTTACTGAAAGTTTTTTCTTTAAATCAACATACAGTTTTATGTAAGTGAATTGATTTTAAAAGAAAACTACTGAAGCTCTCTCATTCTAACAAAATGATGGGCTAATCCCATAAGAAAATTCTCTGCTGCAAATACCTTAAAATGATGTTTAAAGTACACCAAAACTTTCATTTTTTTCTAATGCAGAACTGGGCTCACAAGAAACTGAAATCCTCAAGTGTTAGAAATAGTGAAAAATAAGCATGTGAGTTGATGTTTTGGCAAGTTGTGATGAGAGCTGGTAATGGCTGAGACTTGTATTTTAAATCCCAGATTGGGAAAGGAAAAAAGACATTAGGACTTTCGAGAAAGGAATTGGAAAGAGGAGCTATGAATAAAGCTGTACATAGAGATGCACATGCAGTGAATGGAGAGATTAAGAAAAACAAACAGATCCACCACCAGCTGCCATTATAGCCAAATATCAAGGACCTTATCCGCTACTGAAGCTCTCACAGGGAAAAACTTCTCCCTAGAAAAACCTCCACCACAGTCCTGAGCCTCATTCAGATTTGGATTTGAATTTATGCCACTTGATTTTTCTGGTGAACACTTCTAAGCCAATACCTTAACATATAAGAATTTCCTTCAATCAATAAGGTGAGAACTCTAGAAACCTGACAGAAATAACACAAACCTGTTCTGGCAAAAACAATCCCACAATTCCCATATAAGTAGCCTTGTTAGGGATGAGCTCACAAGATAATTTTAGTAAATGTACAAGTAAAAAAAAAAAA
>CAUYSK010026550.1:0-31566 GCA_963575035.1 Avahi laniger | reverse complement strand
TCTGGGAGGCCGAGGTGGGCGGATCGTTCTGAGCTCAGGAGTTCGAGACCAGCCTGAGCAAGAGCGAGACCCCATCTCTACCAAAAAATAGAAAGAAATTAATTGGACAGCTAAAAATATATCTAGAAAAAAAAAATTAGCCAGGCATGGTGGCTCATGCCTGTAGTCCCAGCTACTTGGGAGGCTGAGACAGCAGGATTGCTGGAGCCCAGGAGTTTGAGGTTGCTGTGAGCTAGGCTGATGCCACGGCACTTGCTCCAGGCAAGAGAATGAGACTCTGTCTCAAAAAAAAAAAAAAAAAAAAAGATGATTAGAGCTCTGGCAAGTGAACAAAGGTGCCCGCGGCAGGCAGATGTCAGGGCCAGGGAAAGAGGATGGCATCTTGGAGGAAATGCAGGTGGCAGCAATGTCTCTGGGTATGATGGTACCATGCGTGATTGGGTCTGTTCCTACTTGGACTGCAGACTTCCTGGGGCCAGTCTTTGTCTCCGGCCGTCCTCTCTGTCCACAGAAGTGCCTTCTCCACAGTCAGACTTCACCTAGAGTGACTGGTAGACAAGTCTTCCCAAATATCCGTGGACAGGCAAAGCACAAAGGACTCCCTTCCAGAGGTGGCTTGGCTGCCAGCTCCCACAGCCCAACTGCAGGAGCTTCAGTGGCAACCCGGCAGATTCCCACGTCTTGCCCTGCAGATGAAGTTTTATTTTCTAAAATTGCTTCCTTCTGGCCGCCTCTTGGGGCATGGGTTGCTTCTGTGAAGAAATTCAAAATGAACTTCTAATCGGCCACAAGATGTGAAGGGAGCGGCTATCCAAAGCTTCCTCACATTGCTCTTGGCATGAGCCACCGGGTTGTCTACTGAGATCCTCACTCCAAACTCCTCCCGAAATGCCCGCTGACAGCGTACCCTCAGCCCTCCCTCCCCCTGAGTTGCAAAGAGAAAGGGGTATGTAAGTGTGCTGTTTTACCCTTAGAATGAAAGGATTTATTTTGGGGCTCGCGCAAAAATGCCTTGTCAAGAGGCCGGGCGCGGTGGCTCACGCCTGTAATCCTAGCACTCTGGGAGGCCGAGGTGGGCGGATCATTCTGAGCTCAGGAGTTCGAGACCAGCCTGAGCAAGAGCGAGACCCCGTCTCTACCAAAAATAGAAAGAAATTCATTGGACAGCTAAAAATATATATAGAAAAAATTAGCCGGGCATGGTGGCTCATGCTTGTAGTCCCAGCTACTTGGGAGGCTGAGACAGTAGGATCGCTTGAGTCCAGGAGTTTGAGGTTGCTGTGAGCTAGGCTGATGCCACGGCACTCGCCCCAGGCAAGAGAGTGAGACTCTGTCTCAAAAAAAAAAAAAAGTAAAAACATTTCAAATAAAAAAACCTACCAATGCACCTTAAGGAACTAGAAAAGCAACAACAAACCAAATCCAGAATGAATAGAAAGACAGAAATAAAAATAAATGTCAGAGCAGAAAAAAATAAGATGGAGACTAAAAAAGAACATAGACAATTGATGAAATTAAAAGTTGGTTTTTTGAAAAGATAAACAAAATTGACAAATCCTTTGCTAGACTAAGAACAAAACAGAGAAGACCCGAATAAATACGAAATGAAAAAGGAGACATAACAACTAAAAGCAAAGAAATACAAAGAATCATTAGAGACTATTATGAACAACTATATGCCAACAAATTGGAAAACCTAGAAGAAATGGATAAATTCCTGGACACATACAACCTACCAAGTTTGAATTAAGAAGAAATAGAAAACCTAACAAACCAATAATGAGTAACAAGATCAAAGCTATAATAAAGTCTCCCGTCAAAGAAAAAAGCTCAGGGCCCAATAGCTTCACTGCTGAATTCCACCAACATTTAAAGAAGAATGATTATCAATTTTATTCAAACTCTTCAAAAAAATTTGAAGCAGAGAGAATACTTCCAAATTCATTCTATGAGGTTAACGTTACCCTAATACAAAAACAAAACAAGGACACAACAAAAAAACAAAACTATAAGTCAGTATCATTGATGAACATAGATGTAAAAATCTTCAGTAAAATACTTGCAAATCGAATTCAACAATACATTAATAAGATGATTCGCCCTGATCAAGTTGGATTCATCCCAGTGATGCAAGGATGGCTCAACATATACAAATCAATAAACATGATAAACATTACATAAACATAAACACATTAACAGAACCATGAATAAAAATCTTACCATTTCATTAGATGCCGAAAAAGCATTAGATAAAATCCGATATTTGTTTACGATAAAAACTTTCAACAAACTGGGTATAGAAGGAAGATACCTCAAAGTAACACAGACCATATATAACAAACCCACAGCCAATATCATCGGGAATGGGGAATAATTGAAAGCCTTTCCCCTAAAATCTGGATGAAGACAAGAATGCCCACTTCATCAACTTGTATTCAACATAATTCTGGAAGTCCTGACCACAGCAATTAGAAAAAAGAAAGAAAGAAAGACAGGGGCATCTGATTTAGAAAGGAAGCAGTGAGATTATCCTTGTTCACAGATGACATGATCTTATGTTTAGAAAACCTTAAAACTCCACCAAAATTCTGTTAGTGGTAAGTGGATTCAGTAAAGTTGCGGGATACAAAATCAACACACAAAAATCGGTAGCATTTACATACACCAATAATAGCAAACAATCTGAAAAAGAAATTAAGAAAGCAGTCTCATTTACAATAGACCCATATTTCTTACCATATTCTTAGAAAAATCAAATAAAAATGGATTGAAGTCTTGAATCTAAGCTTAGAAACTATGAAACCTACTAGAAGAAAACACTGGGGAAATGTTTCAGGACATTGGTCTGGGCAAAGATATCTTGTGTAAGACCTCAAAAGCACAGGCAACCAAAGCAAACATAGATAACTGAGATTACATCAAGCAAAAAAGCTTCTGTACAGCAAAGGAAACAATCAACAAAGTGAAAAGACAATCCACAGAATGGAAGAAAACATTTGCAAATTATCCAGCTGATGAGGGATTAATAATCAGAATACATAAGAAGCTCAAACAACTCAGTAACAAATAATAAATAATCTGATTAGCAAAGGGTCAAAAAATCTCAACAAACATTTCTCAAAAGAAGACATACATGTGGCCAGTAGGTATATGGAAAAAATGTTCAACATCACTAATCATCCGAGAAATGCAAATCAAAACCACAATGTGATACCATCTCACCCCAGTTAAAATGGCTTTTAGCAAAAAGAAAAAAAATAACAGATGCTGGTGAGGATGTGGAGAAAGAGGAAACTTCATACGCCATTCATGGAAATGTAAATTAGTACAGCCACTATGGAAAACTATATGGCAGTTTCTCAAAATACTAAAAATAGAACTACCATATGATCCAGCAATTCCACTACAGGTTATATATCCAAAAGACAGGAAATCAATGTATTGAAGAGATATCTGCACTCCCATGTTTATTGCTGCACTATTCACAATAGCCAAAATATATAATCAACCCAAGTGCCCATCAATGGATGAATAGATAAAGAAAATGTGGTACACATACACATAGAATATGATTCAGCCATAAAAATAATGAAATCCTGTCATTTGCAGAATTGGAGGTTATTAGGTGAAATAAGCCAAGTACAGAAAGAGAAATATCACATGTTCTCATTCACATGGGGGAGCTAAAAAAAAGTGAATCTCATGAAAATAGAGTAAATTGATGGCTACCAAAAGCTGGGAAGGGTAAGAGGGGGGGAGGGATAGAAAGAGGTTGATTAATGTTTACAAATATACAGTTAGGTAGAGGATATAAAACCTAGTGTCCAACAGATCTAGGGTAACCATAGCTAGCAATAATTTATTGTACATTTCATTATAGCTAGAAGAGAATAATTCAAATATTCTTAGTATAAAGAGAAAATAAATATTTTAAGGTGATGGACAGCCCAACTACCCTGATTTGATTTTTACACATTATATGAATACATCAAAATATCACATGAATCCCCAAAATATGTACATTACCTACCAATAAAAAAATTAAAAGTTTTTTCAAAGTTCTGAATTTTTCATTTTCTTCCCATAATGTCAAGGAGAAAAATACTGACTAAAGAGTTTCACAATTATTAGACAAATCAGAAGATGAATGCGACAAGAATATTAGCATCCTAGACTAATGGAGAAACTGACACTGTAAGTTTCAGTGTATGAATTTTCAGATATTCGAATGGGTGTTATTTTCTCAAATTTAAGAATAAATGAGTGAACGATGCATTTTTATGGACAAAGAAGAAATACAGCATTCTCATCCAATTAGTTATTCAACAGTAAGAACTTCATCACAGCATATTTTACAAAGGAACTTGGAACACCACATTTTGCCAAAAGGATGCATGACAGTATTCTTTTATTTTTTATGATGCTTGTGCACTAAAAGTTACTTGCTAACTTGTTCACTTATAAGTAACTTTATGATGTTTGTGCACTAAAAGTTACTTGGAAGTGAACAGATGTTTAAGGCAAATGCATCTGCAAAGGGTATAGGCAATAGATGATATAGAAATAAAAAATTTTATTTATTCTGATATTTATAAATATAAAAATGAAATGTTTTACAAGTATGGAGGAGAGAAAATGGTTGTCTTCTCTTTAACAAGATTATGAGACGTCAAAGTTTTCAATGTTATTGCATTTTGATAATACAAGCATAAGATAAAGAACCAGAAGTAATGATAAGCTAGAATTTATTAAAGATGCATATGAAATCCAGATTCTTTATTTACAGCATGTATAGTTTCAGGCTCATGCATAAAAGTTGATGAGTAGGTGGTTTTTTTCAAAGGTTATTACCTATTTCAAGAAAACATGGAATAAAAATTTGATTTTGCTAGGTTTTGATTTTTATTACAGTTTCTAATAGTTTTTTACTATTCCTTTATTGTTATTTCTCAAGATAATTAATAAAATGATTCAGAAGTATAAAAAATAAAATGATAGAAAATGTCCATGACTATTTTTCCTGACATACTAAAGGTTAAGTCAATACTTTATTTCTTTATCAACATAAGCCAAAGGGTAGTTGCAATAGGCTCCATAGGTCATTCACATTATTTACGGGTAATTAGAATATAGATTTGCTACACATTCCCAGGAAAAAAATTGTAAATTGGCTACATAACATGCTATTACAACTTAAAAAACACGTGGATGAATCTTCTTTTAAAAACACTGTCAAACTGAAGAAAAACTATGCAATATGCCTAGGATGTAATCTGGCTCTGACAGATTTTCAAATGTTTAATCATTTAAAATCATTTAATTAGGAATTAATAGTTTTTGTCTTTTATTATTTTTTTAATCTAAAAGCAATTCTTCGTGTATTAAAAGTATATATTACAAGCTTTCAAGTTCCAAAGTCTGGGCTAATCTATTCACTAGCTATGACCGAGGCAATTTACTTAACTTCTTTGAACTTTAATTTCCTTATATATAAAATAAGGATAATTTCTACCTTGTAGGATTTTTGCGAAGAGTGAATTGTAAATGCAACAAACCTAAAACAATGTCTGACATCGAGTAGGCCTTTAACAAATGATACTTCCTCATACAGAAAGCTATGATGGAATTTGGTTCTTTGGTCTCTTATCAGTTTTAACTGTGCTAGTGAGTTTTTTCTTGTGCCTTGTTACTTGCAATTCCTACAGCTTCCCTTCAATCATCAACCAAACTACACTTATTTCATTCATCAGTATTTACTGAACACCGACCATGTGACAGGCAATTTTAAATTTTTACTTGCTCTTTAATAATAATGTAACTATTAAACACATATCAGTATCTTTGTATACTTATTGTTAATACTTAGACAACAAAATGCTAGAAAACAATGAATCTATGGAAGAAGTACTGTATATCTCAGTTTTATAGCATCCCAGTCAGGATCATCACATAGCAGGTCTTAATAAATACCTTAAATGGGGATAAACTGTATTTTCATAAACTATCATGATAGCAACATGTATGTTCTATAAAAATATTTTTTCAGTTTATTTGACTCAAAAGATGAGGATCTGAAATTACAGTAAAAGTAAAACAATGAAAGGGCTAGGGAGAAAAACAGGAAGCAAAACACATTTACAAAATGACAATCATGAAGATTCTAGCCATACTTAATATACTACCCTGCTTTATATAGTATGACTTTAAAATATTAACAAAAGAATTTCTCAATGTAACAGGAAAAGAGGTTAAAAGTTAGAGACCCAAAAGCTTGACAAAAGGAAAACAACAGGAAGAAAATGCGTACATGCAAAATATGGACACTGATCTCATTGTTCATCCACTATATATATATATACTGTACTTTATACTTTTTAGACTAAAGGATTTTTTACTGTCATAGTTAAACCTATGAAATACCAACTAGTTTTATCCCACAAAACTAAACAGAAGTAAATAAAAGATAATTGGATACATTTTCAATTTTATTCAAAAGTAAGGAATATTTCTACTTCGAGCATGCCTGGCTTGGTTCTTCTCCGTAGAACAGGAAACAATAAAACGGTGGCCTACATATCCTTTGAAATTCCATTTCTGAAATCACTGTCTTATTCATCAATGTTAGAACTTTCTATGGGATATGACATATTTCTAAGTAGCTATATGCGGTGTATTAAGATATCATTGAGTACCCCATCCATCTCTTGCCTCTCACTCCCCCTAAAATATAGCTGTCCTTGGAGAGTTAAATGGTAAAAACCAACACTTAAGGGCATCTAAGATAGATATGCAAAGTCCACCTTAAGGATCAAAGCAACAGAATAAGACATGGCACTATGAGCATAATATAATAATTGTTAATAAAAGAGCCCATCAATATAAATAGAATATGGATGGTGAGAAAAAGAAAAAGTAAGAAAGGAAATATTGACAATGCCTCCTTAAATATCCATCACCATAATAGGGATAACCTAGCTTAATGCTACTAATCATTTTGAATCATAATTAATCTACCATGGAGGAAGATAAAAATATGAGACTGGGATATGGGAAAAGGACATCAAGCCTAGATTTGAGACCAGGATATAAAGAGCAATCACAAGCCCTGGAATAATGGAGACAGGATTAGGGACTCTTGGGACTCTTGAGGTGGGAAACAAGATTTAAGTAACGATAGGCATAACATAGGCGCCCCATCTCTATTCCTATGAGTCAATTAAAACAAGAACAAAAGCAGGTTATGGAGGTTCCATTATAGCTTGTTTTTCTCCCAGTCTCTCACTATTTCTCATCTACTCCCTCCTCAGTTTTTCCCATCACTGCTGTCAATGATTGCTACAGGTAGAGGAGGAGTAGAAGAAGGAAAATAGTGACACATAATAGTAATACACAATACATTTAAAAAACAGTAATGAAGGCAGGGAAAGAGTAACAAATAATAGTTAATACACAACACATACAACATTAACACACAACACATGTAAACAATAGTAATGCATGAAGGGGAGTAATGAAGAGAAAGAAAATAGTACCAGCACAAGCAAGGAGGAGAAACTCTGTAATCATCTGGATAGGGGGACCATTTATATGTAAAGAATGCACATAAATGGTCAAAGATCAATTACAAGTCTGTTTTTATTCAAAGTACATTTTATGACTGGCTTTTGGTGTTCTTGGCAACTGGAAGAGCTTGTTCTATCATTTAAAAAGCTTGATAAATCCTTTTAAAGTTCACACATAGATTATTACACTTGGGTTGATTACACTGGATGTGAACATGTCTGTTAAGATCTAACTAAAAATCATTATTTTGGAAGATGTGCATGCCAGATGTTGATTATAGACAGGTAAAATATAATCTTTTCTTTGCATCAACACAAAACATTAGATACATAAGGGAGTAATTTCCTCAATATGCCTACATTCACTTTGTGTGTGTATAAAAAAAGTACAACTACTTTTATGAAAATACAAAGTATTTTACAATAACTCAGTATAATGTCACTAAAGATGATTACATTTAAGTTTCTTGCAGCCCCTTATATTTCTGAAACTAATTAGAGTTTCCATTGACAGAAATGGAGGTAGAAGTATTCAGCACATTTCATATAAATGAATATCTCTTTGGATATACTTTTGCAAATATCAGTTTACAACTGCATATAACAGCATAACAATTGGGATATACATACTAATAGAGACTGATTACACTAATAATGCCATTTATTAAGCTACCATTTATTAAATACACATCCACAGTCATTTGGTTTGGGGGGGATAAAGCCAGCCAGTACTATCTGCTCACTTACCTGAACTCAGTGTGAATCACCACAGTGACAGAAACTTCCATGATTTTTTTAACGGGCCTGAGAGGAACAATGGGAGAGGCTAATATGATCTATTCGTAGTCAAAACAGGAAGGAAAAAAAGCATCAAAGGGGCAAGTAATACAGTCTAAATTGGAAAAGGCAGAGAGACTTACAGAGATTTGTAAATCTCTTAAATTTCTGAATTTCATTTAGGGGACATGCTGAATGTCACATCCATGCATGTCAACAAGTTATAAAGAGACTTACAAATTGATAGTATTTTTAATATGACAAGACTCAAATACTTTACAGATAACTTAGGTGGAATGGGATCAGGAAACATGGACAATACTCTTTTCTTTAAAATTCCAAGTGGCCAAAGTTTTAACTAAAAAGACCTGGGCAAGGGGTCTAACAGAATTAAAGAAAAGGATTATCACTATCAAATGGCAGGAGTAAAGGTTACCTTCTTTCAATTTACAAAACACTAGGTCAGCTATTACAGTTACTTTCTAACCAAGTTTTCCCTTAATCTCCTTGAGAGCAGGAGCCCTCTCTCTCCCTTCCCTTACTCCCTATTTTTTTTGTCCTTTTACTATTTTAAAATCCTCACAGTAGTCAGCATAATACCTTACCTGTTCTATGCTTATTGAATTAAATTATTAACTGAAAGATAGGGAATAATACATTCATTAATTATATTGAATACCTTCGATAATTTAGCACTGTCATAGGGATTAAGGATAAAGAAAGTTAAAAATTCTTGCCCCCCCTGGAACCCACAAGCTTGTGGGAGAAAATAATATATGCAGTCTAATACATTCATTTAAACATTACTACTAGCCAATATGCCCTTGACAAGAATCAGTACCTCTGTGGTGCCTGACAAGGGAGTTTCATATATTTTAAATGATTTTTTCCTTTGGAACTACCCCTACCATATCCCTACAGTTAGACTATAATGAAAAATTGTATGTACTAAGCATGCTGTCTGCTGTTTCTAATCAGGCTCCCACTCCCAACAAACACAGAAGGGGTAGACTTATTTTCCATACTTTTGGAAGAACATGATTAGAGCACTGGCTGGCCAACTACCTGTTTCTTTGTAAGAAACTGAACTAAAAGACACTGAGAGGGCCCAGAAACTGAGAGGTAGTTAAACCAGCCTGGACAAAAATGCAAGATGAGAGTTGAAAGAGACAGACAAAAATTGAGAATATTAGAACTCACAGATGAAAGATACCATGAGGCCCCAAGAGACGAGCATAAAAACACCAGGTCCTCAATTTCCAAGTTTCCAATATGTACTAGGCCTAGCTGAGGATTCTAAGACCTCTATAATAAACCCTCTTATTCGAGCTAACTTGACTGTATTTCTGCATTTCTTTAGTCAAAAGAGCCTTAATAAGAAAAATAGTAAAGTACCCAGCTGGTCAACCATAATAAACTATTTAATTACTATTCCTAATGTGGTTCATTCTGAAATTGTAACCTGCCACAATCTCTTTACATTAGCTTGCTTAGATGCCATCCTACCACTAGCCTTCATCTTGAAGTGAGGAGGAATGATTTAGATACACTACTGGAGAGTGTAAACTAATATACCCTTTTTGGAGGACAATTTGACAGTATTACACTGTAAAATGTACATGTTCTCTATTTTAGCAATGCACTGCTGAGAATTTATATCCCCAAAGAGCTGTCAGACAAGTGCACAAAAATTAAGTTAAACTGATGCTCCCTATATAGCATTTTTGCAACAAGAGGAAAATTTTGATTGTCCATCAAAAGAGGGATTCTATAGTCTATAGTCATTCTAAAAAGAATGTCATGAAATAAAATGTTCACAATATACTGTTAAACTAAAAATTCAGTTTGCACAATGGTATATAAATAGCATGAATATTCTAAAAAGCACAAATAGTGCTCATCTCAGGAAAATATGGAGACATGCTTTCTTTAAAAAAAGTATAATACCATATTTTACTTCTTCAATGAAACACTTTTTTTTTTTCACATTTTAACACCTCTAAAATTGGGATGCCTCATACAATCTCTGTTGGCTAGGCAGCAGTTGTGACATAATTGTCGTTACTTATACATCAAAATATAAAGAATGGCTGTGTTAGCAGCTTGGAAGAAAAAAAAACCCTGGAGACAATGATGGGGCATTCTTAGGAAATATTGCAATCATTAATTCTCTTGGTGGTGAAGAGGAAAAAGTATGGGAAAACAAGGACATCAATAACTCTAGGTTGAGAATTAATTTATAAGAGTCTGAATGTCAAAAAGTGTTAGGAACACCTTAAGTAATTTATGTCATTTATAATTACCTTTTCTCCTATTACAAACGCGATACATATACACACACAGGCATAAATTCACACCTACATAGATACAAATTTGAGTTTTTTCATATAAAAATGGTACAAAGAAGACAACTCAAATGATCCATAATTTCAACACCCAACTAATTATTCAAGACATTAAAAACAGGGCAAAAAATAACAGCTGTATTATTCACAGGCTGTTATTTTGTTAATTTGTCCTCTAGTTTTTAGAATGCTGCTTATTCACAGATTATTACCTTTATTTCATACATTACTACCTCTATTTCTAAATTTGCAAATTATGATTCTTACATAAATCCCCAATTTTTAACTGGTTATATAGCTTAGTTTGAAGGTAGGAACAGTGTTAAAAGAACAATTAAATTTCCAACTTAGCTGACAAAGGAATGTTTAACTCAAAATGCATCTTTAACATAGTAAGTACTGTGAGAATATAGAACCTATAGGCTCTCTTATGGACTGAATTGCTTCCACATGAAGAAGTCCTGACCCTCGATGCCATTGTATTTGGAGACAGTGCCTATAAGGAGGTAATTAAGGTTAAATGAGGTTGGGCCCTAATCCCATACAATTGTGCCCTTACAAGAAGAGGAAAAGACCAGAGTATCTGAGTCCATGGTATTTTGTTATGGCAGCCTGATCTGACTAGCAGAGGCTCTTTATAGCACCATTGTAAAAAATTAGACAATGTTTTCAGTTTTAACTTGGGATATGCTCTCCTGACACAGTCCCAGCATCAAGAACAAATATTCTTTCTCATTGTTCTATCTGTCGATCAGAGAAATTGCAGACATTATCAGTTCCAACACCTCTGGGTTTTTTGGCTTCTCTCTCTTGGCAGTGGGAGCAGAGGGCAGGGAAGAAGATTATGGGATTGTTGTTTAGTAGGGATCTAGCTGGGGGAAGGATGAAGTGAAAAAATAGATGCAAAAGGAATTGATGAAGAATTCTAGTGAAATAAGAATAAACTCAGGAATCTGGATATCTGGGCTCAAACCCCAGCTATGTCCTTTAATAACTATATTACCTTTGGAAAATTATTTAACTTCTCTGTGGTTTAGTTTCTTTATCTGAAATATGAGAAATAGATTAGAAATAATAAATTCCACATAGTTGAAGTTGGACTTAAATAAGACAGTATAGATGTGAGGGCTAGACAAATTAAAGATGTTCAAAAACATTAGCTGAATTCAGAGTGCAGTTGCTCTGATATATTTATCTACAGACTACCTTATTTATTTACACAGTTCGTCCCACTTTTAGAGGTATTCTGAAGCAAAGAAAAGGGTATATACCATCTTTGAAATCAGATAAACTTGGGTTCAAATCCTAACTTTGCCATTTAGTCGCTATGTGATACTGGGTAAGTTACTTAGCCTCTCTGAGCTTCAAATGGGGCCAACCTGACCTTAAAATGGGGCCAATTATGCTCACCTTACCTGATTTGTAAGGAATTAAGTCAGATCAGATATTTAAAGTACAGTATTTAAAACGCAAATACTTAATACTGCAAAGACGTTATTTCTTTACAAATTAAGTCATTCTCAATCTAAATCCTCAGAGAATTTTTCATGCAATTTGACAAGCTGTTCTAAAATTCAGCTGGAAGATACACAAAAATAGCCAAAATTTTAAAAATCAGGAGAATTTTGCTATTACATATATTTGAAAATAGTACAGGCCAGGCACAGTGGCTCATACCTGTAAGCTTAGCACTCTGGGAGGCTGAGGCAGGAGGATCCCTTGAGTTCAGGAGTTCAAGACCAGCCTGAGTGAGAGCAAGACCCCGTCCCTACCACAAATAGAAAAAATTAGTAGGGTATGGCGGCACACCTGTGGTCTCAGCTACTTGGGAGGCTGAGGCAGGAGGATGGCTTGAGGCCAGGAGTTTGAGGTTGCAGTGAGCTATGATCATACCACTGTACTCTACCTGGGATGACAGAGTGAGACTGTCTCAAAAAAGAAAAAAGAAAGAAAAGAAAATAGTATAAAGTGGTAATTAAATCAGTATGGTATTAGTGTAAATATAGACAAATAGATCAATGAAAAAGAATGGAGTTTAGAAACAGGCCTAGATATAGGGATTTTGCATAGCATAAACTATAAAAGTAAGAATAGACTAATCAATAAAGCATTGGGTCAAGTGACCATCTTTAAAAAATATTTAAATTCCTACATCATTTCATACACAAAAATAAATCTCAGGTGGATTCAGGTTGTAAAAGTAAAAATAATAAAAGTGAAAACATAGAACATTTATAAGAGGGTTGGGGAAGGCCCTCAGTAAGATTTAAAAAAAAGCTCAAAAGCTATCATTCTCATCATTGAATAAAGACAGTGCATGTATTTTATTCTTGCATCGCAATTTCTTTCCATCAACAGTAATGAAGTAAATCCCAACCATTAAGGTGGTATTGTAATGATTATACAAAAATCTTCCTGTACTTAAAAAAAATTCACTCTTATAAGCATAAAGGAAAAATGTATCAAGACTCTTTTTTAAAAAAGAATTGCTCTAATATTAATACTAACTACAATGAAGCAACTTCCTAAGAGGGCCTTAATGATCTAAGTGTTGGTGGTTACAACCACACACAACCTAGAAAGGCTTATGTAAAATACAATAGAAAATTCAATTTAAAAATAAACATATACTATACTGCCATGATTCTAAATTGCATTATGAAGTGAATTTCTCAAGAATTCACAATCACTTACCTAAACGTAATGACATTTGAAAATCCAGAGCTTAAAAGACTCAGAAATAGGAAATCTAACTACTTATATATTAGGTAATTGCAAGGCAAAGCAAAACTTAATTCAACATTCTACATTCTAAAGGTGTACTTTTTGTAACTCAATAAAGAGGAAAAATGTGCTAAGTGGGTTTTTCTCTTTTCTTTTTTTTTTTTTTTGGAATTGAAAATAAGGAATTTTACTGTTGGTAATTATCAGGAAATTGACTTGATATAAAAGTAGTTAAGGAAAGAATTGAAGCTACAAAGTCAAAGGTCTCACAGTAAAATTTATCCTTATAATGTATACAAAAAGACTACTGACAAGATGTTAGTTAGCTCTTCTATTGGTCTTTCTGCTAATTCAATTCTAGCCTTAAAACAAAAGCCAGGCTCCTATTGCCTAATCCCTTAGTATTCAATAAAACTGCCCTTTGGTCTTTCTTATAGAAGAAAGTTTCTATTACAAACTTTCCAATCTTTAAGGGAGAGGTAGATCTGTAGAAAGCGTTAACCTGGATGTCAGGAAGAAACTCATTTACAACTAAGAGAAAACTCCACGCTATCATTTGTTATTCTTATTTTACTCTTAAAACCCTTCTAACGTCATTTATTCTCTGACAAACTCAAAATTACTTTCCACAAAATAAAAACTCTAGAAATCTAAAAACGCGAAGTGCGTGCTGAGAAGCAACCGAGGAAATTCTTTCAAATGCGGAAAACGTCAAGTGTGAAGTATAACTTCTAATGAGCAAGATAAAGAACCGTCAAAATTTACAGCAGTGGCTTGGCGAAAACAAAACGGTCTGGTCTTTAGAGAATTCACAACCCGCCCCCCCACACCCCTCAGCCCGTGGTCGAGGAGGAAGAGCCCGGTACATCCCAGATCGGGCCAGCGGCAAGACACTCCCGGGCTTTCGAAGAGCTGCCGGGAAGGTAGGCCCCATAATCCATAGGGCAGCGTTCTCTCACGTCCGGGCCTGCAAGTCCGGCGGGTTCGTCATAAACACGCTAGGCAGGGACAGAAGCGAGGCGGAGGGAACGGATCATGCAGCTGTCAAACGAAACCCACCACTGACTGCCCCCATCCCCAAGGCGACAAGCCTTCCCCACGCGGGACACTCACCGTTGCCTCAGGATCGCGACTACAACTCCCAAGAGGCTGTGCGGCTGACGATCAGCGTCCTTCCCAGAATGCAGCACAGTGGCGTCCTTAGCCCGCTCTCTCCCTTCTCCGCTCCTCCTACTTTTCTACCCGTTGTCATCCGCGAGGACCGGAGGTAGGGTGCGGAAGGAGGACCTCGAGCCCTCGGCGTGTCGCGTCAGACGCCGGGGGTGGGGTGGAAAGGGTGGGGAGTAGGGAGAGAATGGGAGGACGAAGGGGAGGGGAAAGAAGAGGGGAGGGGAGGGTAAATAGTGGGCCAGGGAGGAAGATGGCGGCGGTAGTGGGGGTGTGAGTGGACCCGGGTCTCTGCGGCTGGATTTTTTCTTCCCTTCTTTCTCTCCCTTTTCCTTACCTGTTTGAGATTGTCATCGAGGGGGCTGAGTTCGGGTGGCGGCGCTGTGCGCAACGCAGGGGTCACGACGACGACGGCGGCTGACGGCTGGAAAGGCAGGCTTCCTTCGCCGCTCGTTCTCCTTCCCCGGTCTGCTCGGTGTCAGGCGCGGCGGCGGCGCGGCGGGCGGACCTCGTCCCTCCTCCAGCTCCCCCCCGCATCGGAGCGGGTACTCTTCGCTTCGCCATCCCCCGACCCTTCACCCCGGGGACTGGGCGCCTCCTCCGGCGCAGCTCAGGGAGCGGGGGCCGGTCTCCTGCTCGGCTGTCGCGCCTCCATGTCGGATAACCAGAGCTGGAACTCGTCAGGCTCGGAGGAGGATCCGGAGACGGAGTCCGGGCCGCCTGTGGAGCGCTGCGGGGTCCTCAGTAAGGTGAGCAACCCTTGGAGGCAAGGGGCCCCTGCCCAGACTCACCTGCCGCGAGGCAAGTGGCTGAGGGCATGGGGTGGGGCTGGGCGGGAGGCACGGAATGTGACGGGGTGTGGGGCTGAGTACTGCTGCAGGGGCTAAGGGTGGTGTGGGGGGAGAGGGCACTGCCCTGCTAGCCTGCCCACAGGCTCGTCACGGGCGGCCAAGGACTAGGGAAAGCGTGTGTCAACCCAGGATCCAGTTTGGGAGGCCAGATGCGCGCCGTGACTTGGGACTTAGGGCGGCAGCTGTCCCGAGTGTAGGAATCTGGGTTGGGCGGCAGCGGTTACCGAAACGACTGGGCATGGGAGCGGTTCATATCGGACCTCTTAAACCGTGTTATTGGAGATGCCAAGCAGGTAAGGTTGGGGGACTCCGCGGACGCGGCTGTTTAGAAAGAAGCTGGAGCGACTTGGCTTGGTGCTGAAATCTGAGGTAGTAAACTGTGCCAGGTTAGAGGTAGTAATGTGGAGGACTTTTGTACTTTGCCCTTCTGCCCCTTCCCCGGTTCAGAAAAGAGCTATTGAATAGGCATGTGACGGGTACGAGAAACATTCGTAGTAACTTGGAACATGTCAGAATGGAATACGACCTTTTAGTCCAGGAAGAAAAGCAGTATTTAATGAAATATTTTTGCAGTAAGGGTTCCAGGGTAAGAAAGAGACATTTTACCTTTTCTGTATTTTTGAAAAAACCTTTTTTAAAATTTTAGCGAAGTAGCCATTTATAGGACTGTAGGTGGGTGATCTTTCGAAATTACGTGATGTGTTTTTTTGTTTTAAGTTTTTGCTATAAGAAGATACGTATAGCCTTTTGACTTCTCTCTCCCTTCCTGTTAAACTTTTAGAAATGACTTAAGCTAGCAGTTAACTTGGAGAGGGGGAGCTGGGGCCAGTCCCTCAACAAGCCGGTCATAAGATACTAGGTCATGTGCAGCCACTGGCTGTTAAGAAATCACCCTGCTTCCAGTATTCACACTTTGGCAAAGCATTTGGACATCATCTGTGGAATTGTTTCATATTAAGCTTTTATAATGTCTTTAGAAAGCTAATGAGAAAGGGCCTAGGAAAGGCATGAGTATGTCAGAACTCAGAAGATTACAAGTGTTAACTTTTATATGTATAGCAGAAAAAATGGTGTGTGTTAATACTGTGTTCATTTCAGTGCAAGGTTTTCTGTAAAGTGAAGGTCTCCAGGGTTTCCTTAGATTAAATGTATGTTATAATTTAAGAGTCTGTATTTAACACATTGTGTAGTAGGTATACATTTTCAGCTGGGAATAGTTAGGAAATGGTTTCCTTGCCTCCCAGCAATTATGATAGTTTGATCATTTTACTTATTAGATGAGAAGCAGACTGCTATGTTAGTATTGTGGTGTGTTGAGTATTTTACAAAACAAGTTGTACTTTTAACCTATTGATCATCCCACTTTCTTGAGGGAGGGGAGCCAAGGGGGAGTTACTGTGCTCTGAGTTATGTATTGTATGCTGAGTAGTATAGAAGGTATACTATAGATCAAAAAATGGAAGATTGTCTCCTTGATATTTAAATGCATAAAATGTAGTTTTTGACCACTTTTGTGGAAGATGAATAACTTCAGTTTTGACTGTCGCGGCATAATGTAGAATCAACGGGAATACAGCTTTTGATATCATTCTTCATGGCTGAAGGAAATATCCCTGAAATTTAACTATTTATGGTAATATATAATGTTTTTTGGAAATTTTTAATTAAGTGTATTCTAAATTGAATATGTATCCTCATACTGAGTACGGTACATTTTTTAAGTTTAAATTACATATTATATATTTTAAGTCCTTTGTATTCACCTGGTAATTTAAATGAGAGTTAGAATTCAGCATTTGTTCTTTTCCTTCTATTGAATAATGTAGATAAGTTCCATAATAATTTGTTTTGTTTCTTATCCTCCCCAAAATGGAGTGGATTTGGAATGGGGGGATAAATTTATATTAGAAATACACCAGCCCAAAGTCCTTTTTTCTATATGGTAATCTGAAATACACAGACAAACCTATGGAACATATTTTTTTAAGGAATCACTTCTTAAGAGTATACGTTCCAAAAATACTAGATGGACAGTAATTCTAGGTGGGTTAAAACAAATCAGGATAGATCATGGTGGGGAAAAGATTCATGTCTTCGTAGGACTTCAGAGCAACTAAACATGGGTAAAATAAATCTCATCGGCTTCAGAATTTCTTCCATCCCTCATGATTTACCTTAACTTCCATTTCTCCACACATCCAACTGTTGGCTGAAATTCTATCCGTCTTTAAGAATCCATGTTAAATACTATCCTTTCCATAAAGCCTTTTCTTATTTCACCAATCATTCAATATCTCCTTGAATTACTGTAGCATTTTGTTTGTGGCTTGCTTCTGACTCTTAAATTCTAAATGCATTTTTTCGCTTGAATTTGTGCCTGCTGAACTATTGGCAACAGGAATATTTGATTCTCCTGAAGTGTCTAGTGTATTGCCTTGTCTGTATTTGTTAAATGGGAAAGAGTGAGGGAACATTGTGAGAACAGAGCAAAGGCAAAAAACCTACCTTCCAGGTGTAATAATAGCAGCTAACATTTAATGAGTAAAGGGTCCTGAGGCTTATGTAATTTGTTTGGTCCTCTATAAGAAAATAAGATAAAATTATGGATACACAATTGCTGGGGTCCCTCCTGTCACTTCGGAAGGGATCTGTTCTCGTAAGAGACTCTGAAGGTTAATCTTCGTTAGCTATGCATAATTCCTCCTCAACCTGAGAAAATGCTGTGTGCCAGGCACTGTTCTAAGTCTATTCTTGTTTAATCTTAACTCTAAGAGATAGAGTTTGACAAAGAAAAAAACACATAGAAGTTAAGTAATGTGACCATAGTCACACATTTACTAGCCTTATGAAGGGTGATAATTGTGAGCAAGATAGGATTAATCCTTGGAGGGTCTTGAATGCCAGTCTAAACAATTTGTATGTCAGACAATGGGAAATCCTCCATGTGAATTTTGGAGCTGGACTCAATAAGATTAATATGTAAGACAAGTAAGCAAATATGTTTACTAAGTAAATAAAATTCTGTAAGTTATGAAAAACAAGATACTAGAGGTAGGTTCTTAAGCCTTCTCAGGAATTCAGGAACCTGATAATTTGATTGGAATAATTGAAAATAGGGAAGAGGAGGCAAATTTAAGGGTTCAGTATGAAGGAAAGATGAGTAGAATTTGGTGATGGACTATAACGACTGAAAAGGAACAGTCATGTATTGAATATATGCTATGACTATGCTAGGCATTTTCATTATTTTATTCAGCCTTTCACACAGCAAGCAAAGGAACTGAAGCTCACAAAAGTAACTTGTCAAAACTCCTTGCACAAGTAGTAAAGTAGTTGACTCTGTTTAATCCTGTATCTACTCCTCTGTTCTTGTAATCCTGAGCTGCGTTTGGGTCTGCATGACTGCAGAAGTAGCAGTACAGCCAAGAAAATAGAAACAAGGAAAGTACACATTATAGGAGGAGGTGAATTCAGTTTTTGTATGTAACTCATTTATTTCAAGTTGGTGTCTAATTGGTGACAAATCATAGGCAGTTACAAATAAGGAAATGCTGATTAGGGAGCCCTTAGAATGAGTTAAATTGTTTGATGGGTGAACTCTCACAGAGGGGTTATAATGATGGGGCTTAGATGACTTAAGAACTGATCTTAAACATACTGAATTAGAGAACAGGAAAATAAAGATTTCTCAATGGGTAAAGAGCCTGAGCCAATGCAGTGTATTTTGACAATCCATTTTGAATTTGTTTTTGAAATTGTACTTTCTTTTAAAACTGTCTATACTTAAAACCCCAGAACATAAGTAAAAACATGCAAAATTAAGGATTCCTAGAGAGATTACTTACTTTTCTGCTTTTAGTTTATTGATTGTGATCTTCACTGTGCAGCAAGACTTTAACAACATGCAAACCGTTTTTAAGTACCAAAGACAGATGATCCAAGTATATTTTTGAAAACCAATTTTTTATTTGTATTATTACTCTTAGCCTCAAAAAATACATATCTTCAGAAAAACTCAGAAAATGAATTAGCTATTTTAAGTATTAATCTTCAGTTCTGTAGAGGA
Organism: Avahi laniger; assembly: GCA_963575035.1. Classification (NCBI taxonomy): domain Eukaryota; kingdom Metazoa; phylum Chordata; class Mammalia; order Primates; family Indriidae; genus Avahi; species Avahi laniger. The sequence continues at coordinate 12,074 of CAUYSK010026550.1, read as the reverse complement.
AAAAATTAAAGTGATGTAGACTTACTGAAGATTAATTACCTAGTATTTTTACTTTGATATAATTATGACCACCATAAATTTTCATATGGAAATATCAAAGGTAGAATTTTGGCTATGATTAACTTTGTAGTTCTGTTGATTTTGAAGGCTTCATGCAGTCCTTGGTGTGGAAGAATAAGAGACTATATAACTGAACACACTTTCCTATTGAATATGTTAATTATGACAGGGGCAGAAACAACTTAAGTGTTATGATGGTGGTGAAGGGAGGATGAAAGCACACAAAGAACAAAGCAGAATTTTTAATCAAAATCCTGCTTTGGTTTTGTTCTTCAAATGGTAGAAGAAAATCTTATCTTTCGTTTCTTACCTATTTATTTATAATATTGTCGAAATTACTGAAAACGGGCCAGGTGCAGTGGCTCATGCCTTTAATCCCAGCACTTTGGGATTAAAGAAAACAGCCAGGGCAACATAGCAAGACCTTGTCTGTACAAAAAAAATTTTTCAAAATTAGCCTGGCATGGTGGCACACACCTGTAGCCCCAGCTACTCAAGAAGTTGCATTAGGAGGATCCCTTCAGCCCAGGTGTTCAAGGCTGCAGTAAGCTATGATTGCACCACTAACTGTACTCCAGCCTGGGTGACAGAGGGAGAACCTATCTCTAAAAAAAAAAATTAACTAACATGATTATACAATCTAGAAAATCCCAACTCTTCCCATTTTATAATCACTTTACTGTTTATGCATGTAATTAAGTTTGGACTTTTCACGTTTTGGTTTTAAAATTAGATTGCTGTTTGGAAAAGTTTGGATTTCTAAAATACTTTTATTTTTTGTTTTCCTCTTATTTTCCTCACCCCTCCCTCTCCCAGTGGACAAACTACATTCATGGGTGGCAGGATCGTTGGGTAGTTTTGAAAAATGATGCTTTGAGTTACTACAAATCTGAAGACGAGACAGAGTATGGCTGCAGGGGATCCATCTGTCTTAGCAAGGCTGTCATCACAGTAAGTTCCTTTTCTTCCTCATTCAAAAATGTTTCTTGAATATCAGCTATAAACCAGGAACTATTCTGGGTGCTTGGGATACATCTGTGAACAATGTAGATGAAGATCCTTGAACTTGTAGAACATTCATTGTAATACTTTTTTCCGTAGCATTATTTCAGAGTGCTTATTACTATGTACTGTTATTTCGTGTGGACATGTAGTATTTATCTAGTTGGTATATTAAACCAGTTTAAGGGCTTCAGAAAAAAAGATGTTAGAAGCCTTCATGTCTTATGGGATTGGGACAGTTACTTGGTAGATTACTGAAGAAGTTAAAGCAGGAAAATCATAAAAAATAAAATGTACATATTATAACATTTACATTTTTTAACTTACAGTATATGCGTATATTCATAACTTTTGACATAGAGCTAATGATATCTCTTTGTGGAGTTGAGAGAAGTTGTTCCTGTGTAAACTGTATCCATAATGCATGATCTGCAATTTCCAGTTTCGATTTCTCTAAAGTGGAATAAAAGCTTAACACATTAACTGCCATGTGAGTTGTATTTAACTAATGCTAGTTTTGAGCCCAGGGCCTCGTGAAACACATGTAACTCACAGATCTCTTCACCTTGGGAGCCAAGGAGAACTATTTTTCAAGTTGCGTATAACTCACATGCAGAAAACAATAAAAAATAACAGATTTTTCATTAAACTAGAAAGGATCATTTTGTTTTCTAAGTTTTTATTCTGTTTTTGTAATAAAACATAGTGGCCCCAAGGAAAAAAAATTCTTTTTCTGGTGTTACAGTCAGTGTGTTGAAGATACTTCTGAAAATCCCTAAGTATAGGCTTTCTGGCTTTTCATTGAGTCATTCTACTTAGTTTACATTCAACTTAGTTCACATTAAAAACAACTCTGTCTTTTTGCATTAATAATGTTTAAGTAAGTTATGTATGGACTATAACAAGTAAACTGGCATAAACAGATTTGGAAGAAAACAACCGACTTGCTAAGCGAGTAACTCAACTGGTAGAGTCAGAAATATCTGATTATACAAGAACAGCATACTAGTTTAGAGTGGGCAGCATGCCATGGGCAAAAAAAAAGGTGTTGGCAAAGGTAGGACAGATAAATGGAGGTCAGTTAAGTGAGCTATTTTAGTTAAAATTTTTAAATTGCTACATAAAAACAAAAGTAATTATGGATTTTACCAACTCATTCAAAGAAAAGTCACATTTTCTTATGATAGAATTTATATTGCTTATAAAATATGTACTTTAGATTTCTGTTAATATCTCTGACTTAGATATGTTTATGTTACATATTTAAGGAAAATCTTATGTTTTAATGTCATTTTTCACACATTTTGCCCTTGTATATTCAAAGTTTGAAAACAAAACCTTAGTTGAATAGCAATAGGAGCAGTTTGAAAATGTTGATAATGAAACTACTACTCTGTTCTTGGAGACAATTTTAAAGAAATAGTTTGAACATAATGGTTAACTGTTTATTTTGACTGGTATATGGTATGTTATAGTGTATTTTGAAATGGTATCTAGTTTAGTATTTTGGGTGTTTTATTTCTCTTTTGAAATAGAACATTCTTCATGTCGAAGTACAGAACAGTGGATGGAAATGTACTTTATGATCTTGAAGTGTCTCTCCTTTTGCATATTATCACATGATTATTAGTTGCAATGCTTGACTCTTTGAAAGTAATATGTTGATGATTGAGTGAAAATGGGGAGGAATGAAATTTTATCTCATTGTTTCTTAAGTAGTAATATCTTTATCGTATCATTCTAGTTTCTGTAGATTTAAAATACAGTTATCTTGACTTGAATTATGAACTAAAGTAATAATTTATGGCTTATTTGGAGAAAAGAAAAAATTTTGTAAACATTTATATTGCATCTGCTCAGAAAAAAACAATGTTCATTGTAATTTTTTTAATTGTATTTGTTTACAGAACTTTCATTGTGGTATGTATTCAAAGAAATGGGTAGGAAAGAGAAACAATTTGAATAATTTGGAGGAGAGATTTGGCGTGACTAAAGTAGTCACTGGGATAAGTAGAGTAAAGGTAAAAAAATAAATAAATAAGGCAGCAGAATCTGAGTGGTAGTCTTAGATACAATGAAACATGATAGGAAGAAACATAAGCCTTTATATTACTAAACTTCTTCAGCTTTTGGTTTATTCATTATTCTGTGGGTTCACAGACTCCATATTATATATTTCAAGGAAATTGCTAAATATATCTAAATTCAGTGAACTCAAAATGAAGTTTACAAATAGAATGTGTACTTTAAATTTAAAAATGTAATAATAATATTGTTAAATAGGCATCTGTTGCTATTTTTTCATTAACTATGGGCTGTTGCCTATATCACTTTGTCTCTGAAGACAAAGAATAAATATTAATATTGTTTGTTCACGTGACACCCATATGAAATTGATAGTATTCATATATGAAGAAATTTGGGATTAAAGAGTTGTGACTTGACTTATTGATGGACCTAGTATCTGAGTCCACATTTTCTGATAGAGTCTAATTCATTGTTAAATTCTCTGTTAGTTTAACAATTAAGTCTTTCTTAGGCCGGGGTAATGGCTCTCACCTCTATGCTCTTTGGGAAGCTGAGGTGGGAGGAGCTCTAGAGGCTAAGAGTTTAAGACCAGCCTGAGCAACATAAGAGATCCTGTATCTTAAAAAAAAAAAAAATTACGTGGGTGTGCTGGTGCATGCTTACGGTGCTAGCTTCTTGGGAGACTGAGGCAGGAGGATCCCTGGAGCCCAAGAATTCAAGGCTGCAGTGAGCTATGATGGCAACACCACACTCTAGTCTGGACAACAGAGCAAAACTCCATCTCTTTAAAAAAAAAAAAAATCTTTTTTTTTTCTTCTTTTATATCTTTTTTCCCCCCTCTGTGGCATGTGTGCAGCAGAGTCATTCTTAATTTATAAAAATCATGTTCTTTAGTTGTGTGATAATAGGGTGAAATAATTTCAAGTATATAAAGTATTTCTTGTGAGAATTTATTCTTTAATGTAAAGGGATGAGGAGTAAGTAGGTGAGAAGAAAAACAGTATTTCTTCACTTTGTGAAAAAAGACTTCTCAGAATAAGTGTTTATAGAAAGAAAGTTGACTTTTTCAATTATTATAGTTTAATAATTACTTAAGACCCAGCCCCGCCAAGACACTTGCTGTGTGGTAGATATTTATGTTAGTTGTAATTGCTTCACTTAAAAGATGTTAAACTGTTCTTTATTTTTAAAATTCTGTCTTTTAAATAAAATACACATGATAAAAAACAAGTCCTCACATTGAAAAGTTTAAAAAGTGAATGCTTCTCTTTATTTTTAGTCCTGAACTCTAGAAAAAACCAAAGTTAAATTTCTGTTCATCCTTACAGAAAATTTATATGCCTATACAAGTATCTATTCATAGCCTTCATTTTTATTTACACAAATAGTATCATACTAAACTTGTTCTGCACTTTGTTTTAATATGTCTTACACATTAACTGCTATGTTCTGATGTACTATTCTCATGTATGGATATTCCATATCTTGTTTATTTGCATCTATCCTTTTCTTGGACATTTAGATCATGTCCTATTTTGTTTTACTACAATGTTGGAATGAACATATGTACTTTAAAATTTGTTTTTAGTTACTGTCAGATACCCTTTCAAAAGAGTACCACGTTTCACTCTGACCAATAGCATGTGAGTGCTTCTGTTTCCCATACCCTGAAGTATTGAGGAAGTTGGGTTTTGGCAAATGTTAAAATTTTGTCAAACTAATAGATAAAAATCATATGTTATTATTTTAAATTGTACTTTTTATTCATGAGGTTGAGTAACTTCTTATGTTTATAGCTCATTTATATATATTTTCCTCTTCCAATTGCTTGTTCATCTCATTTTTTGCTTTTTTCCTTATTGATTTGTAGAAGCTCTTTATATGATAATCAGCCATTTGTCATATTTGTTGCAAATATTTCCCCCACATTGTCATTTGTCTATTTCTTCTTTGCTTGTTTTATAGTATTTATTTGGCCTTAGAGAAATTTTAAATTTTTACTTACTCTTATTGACATTTTCCATTATGGCTTCTGTGTTTGGTTGTGTTTAGATAGGTATTTCCCCCTCAAAGACCATCTGTGTGTGTGTGTGTGTGTGTGTGTGTGTGTGTGTGTGTGTATACACACACATATATATATATGTATACATTTTTTCCATCTAAAATTTACATTTGAATTTTGGTTCCTGTGGAAGTTAGTTTAAGGAATGATAAGGCATGTAGTTTTTTATTTTTTTTTAAATCCCTAACTATGTATCCTAATACCATTAATTGAATAATTGACCTTTTCCTAACTGATTTGAGATGCCACTTTTATCATATATTATATTCCCATGTATATTTGAGGTTGTTTCTGGACTCTCTTCTGTTCATTTGGTTTGTCTGTTCCTTCTTATACTGTATTTAAAATTAGATAGCTAATATTTCATCAACCAATTTCTTAAACTGCCAATGATCTGTTTGTGAAGGAAAAAGGAGGATTTACAGTTACTGAATTTGGAAGATATTTCATGAAATAGGTAGGTAGAGATTTTTGGTATAATGGAAATACTAATGTCTTCAGATAAAATTGGCTTGCCTAAGTTCTGTGGTCTCAGGTCTCACCTTAGGCCCTTCTGTCTTTGTATACATAATTTCTTGTAGAACTTTATCAACTATCAAATGAGTGGAATTCTTTCTATTCTTTTTTTTCTTCTTATTCTTGCCGTACGTTGGTTATAGGGAAATTTATTTGCCAATTTCATGTGTTAATTTTTCAGAAGGAAAACTGAAGGGTAGTGAAAATGTATACTATTGTATTTTAAAAAATTAAAGCCAAATAGCTCTTAAGGTAAATAGAAGCTGCAACAGGGGAAGTTGAAAGATCCTGGCAAAATTAAGCCAATGGAGATGTAAAAACAAGGGAAGGAAGTGTTTAAAAGTGAAGAGAACCATAAAAATAAACAAAAATTTTAAAACTTCCAAATGAAGAGTAGCCAGATCTAAAAAAGCTTTTGATTATGAAATTGTAAAGTAAGAAATTATGATACAAAAATGATGTTCACCAAATTGGATATCACTAAAAATGATTAATACCATAAATAGTCATTGTTCAAGGAATTCTAGATTAGTGAGAAATCTGAAAAGTAAGCCTTTTATCAACTGTGTAATTTTGCTATACTGAACTGTATTATTGAGAACTAAAGCAAAGAGAGGAAGGTATACATGGAACAAGTAAAAGATAAGAAACTAGCTGTTAATTCTTCTCATTGGAGGAGCATTTGATAGTGAATTTTTAAAGAAATTAGAATCTTGCTCTACTAAGATTTATGCCCTGGGGAACTTATAATATCTGTTCAGCAGTTCATTTGGAAATATCTTCCTTATTTTAATAACTTGAATGTAACTCAGATAATGTAATTCAAATAACATGAGTGAAGTAGGAAATATTTAAAATATTTGGCAAGAGGTCTTGAAAGAAGGAAAACGTAAAACATACTTGTTGAAGTATGAGACACAGAATGTTGAAATAACTTACCAAAAGTCATATGCCATAACAAAGTACCACAAACTAAGTGGTGTAAACAACAGAAATTTATTATCTCATGGTTCTGGAGGCTAGAAGTTGGATCAAGGTATGGGCAGGGTTGGTTCCTTTTGTTGGCTGTGAGGGAGAGCCTGTCCCATGCCTCCTTCCTTGCTTCTAGTGGTTTGCTGGCAATCTTTGGCATTCCTTGGCTTATAGATGCATCACTCCAATCTCTGCCTTCATTTTTACATGACATCTTCCCTGTGCGTGTGTGTCTGTGTCCAATTTTCCTCTTTTTATAAGGATACCAGTCACATGTTGTGCCCTTATCCTAACTAATTATATCCACAATGACCCTATTTCCATTTAGGTCACATTCTGAGGTACTGGGAGTTAAGACTTGAACTTATGAATTTGAGGGAGCCACAATTCAACCCATAACACAAAGTGCTAGTTAAGACTAGACCCCACGTCTTCTGATTCCTATTAGTTATTTTATCACATGTCACTGGGCATAGGAAAATTCATGTGATGCTTTTTATTTTGTGTAGGGCTTGCAGGAACATGATTGTTAAATATTTATAAAGTGACTGTTAATTTCCAAAGTGCTTAAAATGTCATGCATAGGCTCTGAAGTCAAACCCGGGTTCAGATCTTGGCTATGCGTCTTATGGCCAAAGTTACCTTTGGGCAGATTACTAAATTTCTCTGAGCTTTCAGCTTCCTTAAGTGATTAAAAATGGGGGATAAGATCTAAGTATGGAATGATTATGTGATTAAAAGAAATAACATATAAAAGCACTTCGTACAGTTCTTGGCACATAGTAGGCTCTCGAATTTCTGATTTTGTGAAATGTTTACATTGTGAATAAAGCCTACAGTTTACAAAAAAGGATAGGAAAAGTTGGCAAACCCTTTTATCGAACGGGGACAAAGATGCTGTTGACTCATTAGAGCCAGGATATGTGGCATGTCATGTTTGAACAGATTCTCATGCATTTCCTGTAAGAAATTTCCTTCCACCAAGTAGTTCTATTTCACAACTTAAAAAACTATATATAGACATTTAACTCTTTATATGCTGTCTCTATATTCTTGACATTCTTTTTTCTGTGTTCTGTTATTTTATTCTATTTGCTTTTTGTTTTCTTCTATTATTTTTTTTAAAAACAAGACATCTTTTGCCTTTCTAAAATCAGATTTATTGACGTGTAATTTCCATATTATAAAATACATCCTTTTAAGGGTACATTATACTTTTCACAAAAGTGAAATGTATATCCTCATGTAGTCATTACCACATCAGGATATAAAATATTTCTTTCACCCCAGAAAGTTCTCTCCTGCCCTTTTGTAGTCATTTAATACCCTCATCCCCAACCTCTGGAAACTGCTATTCCCAAATATTGTATAAATGGAATCGTACAGTATACATCTCTTGTTTCTGGCTGTTTACTTAGCATAATGTTTTTGAAAGTCATCCGTGGTGTTGCATGTATCCTTACCTTATTCCTTTTTAATATTGAGTACTGTTCCACTGTAGGGATGTGCCACATTTTGTTTACCCATTCAACAGTTAATGGATATATATTCGTTTTCAGTTTTGAGATACCATAAAATAAGTTTGCTATGAATGTAGGCGTGCCGGTCTTTGGGTAAACATATGCTTTTATTTCTCTTGGTTAGATACTTAGGAGCAGGATTGCTAGATTGTATGCTAAGTGTACGTTTAATTTTATTAAAAACTGTGAAGCTATTTTCCAAAGAGACAGTACCAGTTTACATTCTCACCAACAATATATGAGAATTCCAGTTGCTTGGCATTTTTGTCAGCACTTGATATTGTAAAGTTTTTTGTTTTTTATCTTAACTATTCTAGTAGGTGCATAGTGATAGCTCATTGTGGTTTCAGTTTGCATTTTCCTATTGACCAATGATGGTGCACATCTTTTCATCTGCTTGTTATTTGTATCTCCAGTGATATTTGTTCAAATATTTTGTTTGTATTTGTCTTCTTAATATTGAATTGTGAGAATTCTTTATATATTCTGGATACCATAACTTTTATCAGATATGTGCTTGTCAAATATTTTCTTCTGATCTAAGAGACTGATTTTTGTTACTATCACCAAAAAAATCATTTATATTTAAGACATACTCGAATGTATATTTTGCTGACTTTTTGCTCTGAGTTCTTAGAGCAAGTAACTTTGAAGGCTATTTATTTCCCAGTCTAACTTGCAAAAATAACAGCACTATTATTATTTACTTTTTTATTAGGTTATGTGTATAGAGACAACATTTCTACTGTGTTTTTAAATTTTATTTTTTAGGTTGGGTCTACAGTGGCACATTGTTGATTAATTAAAGTGATAAAGTTTTAGATTTAAAATTACTGGCCAACAACTCATCATGTAGTGCAGTCACCAGAGAAGCTGGTATTACTGTTGAGCTTCTTTTTTGGAGTAAGTGCTATGTAGGCTTGACCTGTGTCATTTCTTTATTGAAGGAAGAAAATTGTGGCTGATGAAAAGAGCTGAGATAGTCTCTTGGTCTCCTAGTTGAAGAATATATATTTTCCAACGATTATTTCTTTTAAAAATATTTTTCCCACTGGTGGGGATTCATCACTTTAAAAAGATTACTTATAAATTAATAACCAAGAGACTGAGAAGCCATAACCAATTGATTCTCCAGAAATTAAGGCAGTCTCTAAAGTGATAATGTTTTGAGAGTGGGTTAGGTAATGATTCCTGAAAACTTATATATACACCCAGTTTCATAAAGTGAAGTCATCTGTTGTAAATCACTTCAAGTAGATTCATTTGGCTTTTATAAAAAATTAGGAAATTCATCTAAGTAAAGATGCATCTATTTTATCTTCTTCCTTATAAAAAGAATATAAAAGGGCTTAAAAATATATATTTAAACCCCAAAAGTCAGGGAGGACAAGAGAGGAGACAACATTGTGGAAGCCAGAACACAGATGGACAAGTGCTAAGTGAGTTAGTAAACCTGAAAAACCCAGATCCTAAACTGTCAGGAAAGCTGAAAACTATATTTACATCATAATCGTAAAACACTTTAGAAGTTCTGGATACCTCCTGAAATGAGAGTTTGGGAGTTGAGGATGCTAAAAATAAGGAGGATGATGAGTTAAATGTCAATTTAAGAAGCAGTTAAATCCCCAGATTTTTCTCCCTGGCTCTGGGCCTCCATAGGAAAGATAAAATACTGAAGAGAGTAGAGGAATAGACACCAGATATGATTGAGGATCAATCAATCCTCCCTTAATCAGGAGGATTAAGGGAAAGTATGCAAACTGGATGCTGAGACCTAACTCCTCTCCATCTCTCCCCTGTTCCCCACTTGTGTCTCGACATGCTGACAGTCTTTCATCCTCAGGGCAAGAGGTTGTAGGGGTCTTCTCTAAGAATCTGACCAGCCCAAGAGGAAGGACCTAAGAACAGTAACAACATAGCTAACCCAACAGAGTATCCTACAGTGAAGCCAATCTTTGCTAAACTCTACATGTATTTTTAGGGCTTCTAGTCTGCTTTGTAGATTCCTCACTCTTAAAAATGAACAGCTGAGGAATATCAATCATGTGAGGGAAGTTTCTATTACCAAAGAGATGAAGAAAACAAATTCAATACTAGACAACAAGTTATTAAAATTTTCAAGAAAAATAAAAATTTTGTCAATATTTTTAAAAAGGTAAAAGTATTTATAATCATGAAACAAAAAATATACCATAAAAAAAAGGAAGAGTATAAAAAAAGCTCTTGGAAATTATAAATATGGTAGCAGTGATGAAAGAAATTAGAGGTTGAAAGATAGAATTGTAGACATTTCCCAGAAAGTAGAGAAAAAGCTTTTTTTAAAAAGATAGTAAATAGAAAAGATAAAATTAAAGGAATGGTCCAATACTTCTACTATCTCAACAGTAGGAGCTTCAGGAAGAAAGGAATTATCAGTAAAACAATACAAGAAAAATTCATAAAAATAAAGGATATGAGGTTTTACATTGAGAGAGCCAAGGAACTCACAGTATAATAGATGAAAAAAGACCCACATTAAAGACACATTTTGGTGAATCAGACCCCTGAGAAGAAAGAAGATCCTGGATGCTTCCAGAAGGAAAAATCAGATCACAACAAAGGATGAGGATTCAACATGATGTGGACTTGTCAAGAGCAATACTGGAAGCTAAAATGCAATGGGCCATGCCTACATTCTTTTGAAGAATATTTATTTTCAACACTGAATTCTGTATTCAGCCAGACCATTAAACAAGTACAAAGACAGAATAAAAACATTTTAAAATATGGTCTCAACAAATTTACGTGTTGTGATTTTAAAAAATGTCTTTTTTTAAAAATATTTTTAATTTTTTAATTCAGGATATTATGGGGGTACAAACATTTTAGTTACATGTAATGTGTTTGCCTCACCCAAGCCAGGGCTACAAGTGTGCCCTTCCCCCATACAGTGCACTCTGCTTCCATTAGTTGTGGGTTTACTCCTCGCCACACCTGACCGGCACCCAGTGAGTATTACTATCATGTGAGCACCTTAGTGTCGATCAGTTAGTACCAATTCGATGGCGAGTACATGTGGTGTGTTTTCCCATCCTTGTGATACCTCACTTTGAAGGATGGGCTCAAGCTCTATCCAGGATAATATAAGAGGTACTAGTTCTCCATTGTTTTTTATAGTTGAGTAGTATTCCATGGTATACACATACCATATTTTATTAATCCACTCATGTATTGATGGGGGTTTGGGTTGTTTCCATATCTTTGCAATTGTGAATTGTGCTGCCATAAACATTCAAGTGCAGATGTCTTTATTATAGAATGTCTTTTTTTCCTTTGGGTAGATGCCTAGTAGTGGGATTGCTTGATCAAATGGTATTTATATTTATATTTTTAGCTCTTTGAGGTATCTCCAAATAACTTTCCACAGAGGTTGTACTAATTTGCAGTGCCACCAGCAGTGTAAGAGTGTTCCAATCTCTCCACATCCATGCCAACATTTGTTGTTTTGGGACATTTTGATGAAGGCCATTCTCACTGGAGTTAGGTGATATCTTATTGTGGTTTTGATTTGCATTTCCCTGATAATTGGAGATGTTGAGCACTTTTTTATATGTTTGCTGGCCATTATTCTGTCTTCTTTTGAGAAGTTTCTGTTCATGTCCTTTGGCCATTTATCGGTGGGGTTGTTTGATTTTTTCTTGTTGATTTTCTTAAGTTCTGTATAGATTCTTGTTATCAGCCCTTTATCGGATGTGTAGAAAGCAAATATTTTCTACCATTCTTTAGGTTGTCTATTCACTCTAAGGACAGTTTCCTTGGTTGTGCAGAAGCTTATTAATTTGATCAGGTCCCATTTGTTTATTTTTGTTGCTGCTGTGATTGCTTTGGGGGTCTTCTTCATAAATTCTTTGCCGAGGCCAATGTCTAAAAGAGTC
>CAUYSK010026546.1:0-25676 GCA_963575035.1 Avahi laniger | reverse complement strand
TCTGATGTGTAAAATTTTATTTCCTACTATCTGATATCTAAAGAGCTTAGATGATATATAAAATTAACTACACATACAAATCCGATAAAGGGCTGATAACCGGAATCTACTTAGAACTCAGGAAAATCAACAAGAAAAAATCAAACGACCCTGTCAAAAAGTGGGCAAAGGACATGAACAGAAACTTTTCAAAAGAAGACAGAATAATGGCCCAAAACCATATGAAAAAATGTTCAACATCTCTAATCATCAGGGAAATGCAAATGAAAACCACAATGAGATATCACTTATTTCCAGTGAGACTGGCCCTTATCAAAAAGTCCCAAAACAATAAATGTTGGCGTGGATGCAGAGAGATAGGAACACTCATGCACTGTTGGTGGGATTGCAAACTAGTGCAACCTCTGTGGAAAGCAATATGGAGATACCTTAAAGAGATAACAAGTAAAAGTACCATTCGATCCAGCAATTCCATTACTGGGCATCTACCCAAAAGAGCAAATGATGCTGTATAAGAAAGACACCTGCACCCGAATGTTTATAGCAGCACAATTCACAATTGCAAAAATGTGGAAACAACCCAAGTGTCCATCAATACATGAGTGAATTAACAAAATGTGGTATATGTATACCATGGAGTACTATTCAGCTTTAAGAAACAATGGTGATATAACACCTCTTGTATACTCCTGGATAGAGCTGGAACACATTCTCCTAAGTGAGGTATCCCAAGAATGGAAAGACAAGCACCACATGTATTCACCATCAAATTGGTATTAACGGATCAACACATAAGTGCACATATAAGAATAACATCTATTGGATGTTGGACAGCGGGGAGGGGAGAGGGGGTTGGAGGGAGAGGGGATGGGTATATACATACACAAAGAGTGCAATGCGCACCACCCGAAGGATGGACATATTTGAAACTCGGACTTGGGGGGGAGGAAGGGGGCAAGGGCAACATACGTAACCTAAACATCTATACCCCCATAATATGCTGAAATAAAAAAAAATTAACTACACAAACTCTTCTGATGCAATTAATAATAGGCTCATTGGACTCTATCTTTTAACATGAATAACTATTAAAATTGTTTTTCTTCTCATTGTAGCTGCTTTGTCTACAGGAGGAGAACTCAGCTACTGTGTGTTTAGATCTATCATCAAATTGGCAGATTATTAGGGTTTACTATTAGAAGTGTGCTGGGTAAATATAAAAATCATATATATCTTGCTGAAAATTACATTACTCCCCTTGGCTCAGGTAGGACAATTTGACCAATAGGATCTATGTGGGACACCAGCATGTCATACCACACATCTAGTACTCTGATATTCTTTTTGTTATAAGTTCTGCTCTATGCTATAATATTACTTCATGATCTCCTAACCCAACAAGATATATATTCCCCCACATCTTTTTATTATGAAAATTTCAAACATAATTTAAAAATCTATAGAATAGTTATTAAATACCTGAAACCATAAATATTTTCTTCTCCTTTTTCAAATAATGCCTATATTCTTAATCCAAATGATTAAAACTCTGATAGCCACATAATTTTTAAAAATTCATATTAATTGAATATTGAATGTTTTTGCATTTTACAAAAATTAGAGAACACAATACAGTTTTATAGCAGCTTGAAAGAGTTCTATCTGAATTTAGACTTATATTCTTTGTAATATTTGTCATAGAACAGATGATTAAACTTAATAAAACTTTCCAAAATATACCTTTTATATTAAATATATTTTCTATATATATCTCTAAATAAAATGCCATCTCTATCTTTAGATGCTTTTATCTGAATATAACATAAACTCAACTCAAAATGACTGAAATTATGTGTACATTTCTTAGCTCTTATAAAATGAAGTTCAGAGGTAGTACAAGTAAATTGATTTAGTAACTCAGTTATTATATTAAGAATCCAGAGTTGGCTCCATTTCTCTACTCCGCCACCCTAAGTCTATAAGCTTTGCCCCCAGAATAGCTTCTCTCATGGTCACAAGCAGACATCATATCCAGACACATTATCCAGAGGAAAAGAGGGATTAGCTCTTCCTGTTATTTATTCTTGAAAATAAGGAAATCTCTTCCAGAAATCTCTGCAGACAACTCCTCATCTTTCATTTACCAGGATTAGATCACAATCTATTTCTAAACCATTTACTATGATGGGGAGCATTACTATGATTGATGTGGATCAAACATTTGGAGTAGAATGAATGTTGGGAAAGTCAACTACCATGGCTAACACACCATCTTACACACTCTTCTGAGCGTAAGTGACTAAGTGGCTGTTCTGGGGTTCTGTCTACAACATACCGCTACTTAGAGATCCACTTTCCACAGGAAATATGCTTTAAGTAATTTTTCCAATAAAGATGTAGTTATCCTAAGATTGGCACTCTCCATTCTTTGTAGTAATAATATGTCACACATCTGTAAGATGTCTGATTAATCTTCTCAAAAAGAATTCCTTGAATGAGTCTAACAAAACTCTAGAAAGCTAATTATTGACATGAATAAAAGAATATGTGACTTACCACTTCAGCTTCAGTGAGATCTTGGGAAGGTGAGTTTGTCAAATACAATCATCCCTCACTATCAGCGGGGGCTTGGTTTCAGGACCTCTGCAGATATCAGTATCTCAGATGCTCAAATCCCTTATACTAGTATAAAATGGCATAGTTAGCCTGGCAAGGTGGTGGACTCCTATATTCCCAGCTACTCAGCAGGCTGAGATGGGAGGATTCCTTGAGTCCAGGAATGCAAGGCCAGCATGGGAAAAACATAGCAAGACTCTTCTCTGAAAGAAAAAGAAAAACTAAAATGCCATAGTATTTGCATATAACCTACACACATTCTCCCATATATAGTCATGCATTCCCTAACAACAGGGATATGTTCTGAGAAATGTGTTAGGTGATTTCATCAATGTACAAACATCATAGAATGTACTTACATGAACCTAGATGGTATAGCCCACTATGCACCTAGGTCCTGGGCTACAAACTGTACAGCATGGTATTGTCCTGAATACTGTAGGCAATTATAACATAATGGTAAGTATTTGTGTATCTAAACATATCTAAATATAGAAAAGGTACAGTAATACTCAGGAAGCAAAAGGATCACTTGAGCCCGGGAGTTTGAGGTTGCAGTAAGCCATGATGACGTCACTGAACCCTAGCTCAGGCAACAGACCGAGACCCTGTCAAAAAAAAAAAGAAAAGAAAAGGAAAAGGAGAAAGAAGGAAGGAAAGAACGAAAGAAAGAAAAAGAAGGAAGGAAGGACGGAAGGAAGGAAGGAAGGAAAAGAAAAAAGTAAAAACAGTAAAAACGCAGCATTATAATTTTATGGGACTACTGTGGTGTATGCGGTCCATCGTTGACCAAGAGGTCTTTATGCTGTGCTTGGCTGTACTTTAAATCTGTGGTCCCCAATTCCCTGCCGCAGATATTAGGAAATGGGTTTCACAGCAGCAGCGAGCAAAGCTTCATCTGTATTTACAGCTGCTCCCCATGGCTTGCATCACGGCCTGAGCTCCACCTCCTGTCAGATCGCGGAGGCATTAGATTTTCACAGGAACAGAACCCTACTGCGAGGGATCTAGGTTGCCGGCTCCTTGTAAGAATCTAATGCCTGATGATCTGAGGTGGAGCTGAGGCAGTGATGCTAGCGCTGGGGAGTGGCTGCAAATACAGACTATCATTAGCAGAGAGGTTAGACTGCACAATAAATGTAATGCACTCGAATCATCCAAAATCACGGCCGCCCTCAACCCCCATCCGTGGAAAGGTTGTCTTCCATGAAACTGGTCCCTGGGCCAAAAAGGTTGGGGACCTCTGCTTGAGACCACCTCTAGATTACTTATTATACCTAATACAAAGTAAATACTATGTAAATCATTGCTATACTGTATTTTTATTTGTATCATTTTTATTATTGTTATTTTTACTGTTTCCCTCCCCCCCCCCGAATATTTTTGATCTGCAATTGACTGAGTCCCTGAATGTGGAACCTGCAGATGTGGAGGGTTGATTGTACACGTTAAACACTACTATCAGCTGACGATATCAATCTTGCCTATAGTTTTATTGTCCATCTTACTAAACAGTCATATTACAGGACAGGAGGTACAGTGTGTTTAAATACCCCGTTAATGTTGATTGTACATTTATGGTCAATGGATGAGTCATATGATAGTACCTTAAATGTCTTTGAACATTCTCCATAATATAGAATAAATACAACCTACTGAACTTGGGAAATCCAGGGAAATCCATAAAAGAAACTGTCTCCTATACAGTTTCCTATTTACCATTTTCTTGGTATTTAAATTATTTATCAATTTTTAACTTGAATAAAAAATAATCTGGAGAACACAAACCTCCAGAAAAAGTTAAGTATGTATTTCCAATATTAAGCATGAGATTTTGGGTGTTTGAATGTATCTAATTTCCTAAAGGGTCTGTTTTCTTAACCTATTAAAAAAATTGTAAAAAGATGTAAAACATACCTTATTAAAATATGAAAATAAGTAAGATAAAAAGATTAAAATAACCCATAATTCCACCATTTAGAGATATTCATTATAAAATTTTAATGTTATTTTTCTATGCAGAATATAAATTTTAATAAAACTTGAATTCTACTTTATATGATTAGTTATCCTGATTTTTTTCATTTAATATTCTTTTTTTAAAAAAAATGTTATTTATTTATTTACTTTAGAGAGAGGGTCTCTCCGTATTGCCCATGCTGGCCTGAAACTTCTGATCTCTAGCAATCCTCTGCCTCAGCCTCCTGAATAACTGGAACTATGGGCATGCACTCATTTAATATTCTATCATGACTATCTTTAAGGTCATTAAAAATTCTCCTACTCATTGTTCTCATTGACAACGTTGAACGCATTTCATTTTTATGGATTTCAATGACTATTTAATCAAATCCCTAATGCTGGAAATTTAGGTTGCTTTGAATTTTATCAAGATGACAAATTTTGTAGCAATACATATTTCAAATGGTTAATGCTGCACTGATTATCTCTGGATAATGGGATAATCTCCAAATAGCGGGTTTATATATTACCATTCTAGAATTTGGCCAGTCACAGTGTCTCACATCGGTAATCCCAGCACTTAGGGATGCCAAGGTGGGAGGATTACCTGAGCCCAGGAGTTTGAGACCAGTCTGAGCAACACAGTGAGACCCTATCTCTACAAAAAAAATTTTAAAAATTAGCCTGGCATGGTGGTGTGCACCTGTAGTCCCATCTATTGGAGAGGCTGAGGCAGGAGGATTGCTTAAGCCTAGGAGTTCAAGGCTACAGTGAGCTATGATTACGCCATTGCACTGAAGCCTGGATGACAGAGTGAGACCCCCATCTCTGAAGGAAAAAAAAATTAAACCCTTCTGGTAATCTATCCTCTCACAACCATTTGCAGCCATTGTAGTCCATACTGTCTCCCAATAGTCCATACTGTTCCTCTCTCTGAATTTTTCCACTGCACAGATAAGAAACTATCCTATATCCTCAACCATTTTTGTGTGCGTTTCTCCCACCACTTTGCCTTGATTAAAATCTGGTTCTTCCCTGAGGGCACGTCTTTCTCTTATGGCTGCCTGCTACCTCTCTCAAGTGTAAAGTAAATGTACCTTCCTTGCTCCCTACTGCCACTTCTTAACAATGACTCCTCCATCTTTACATAAAACTCCTGATCCTTCCATGGTCGTCCCACCTGGCTTGCTGCCTTTTGTTCTACCTCAAGGCTATCATTTTTCAACTTTCTGGTCACTGCCCCTCATTAATTTTGAAGCATTGGGACCAGGTTTGCTGCTCTATTCTGTATCATCTGTTTCTAATGTTTACACATCAATGTCCAAACAATCTGCTTTATCAGTTCTTTGACTTCCTCTACTCTCTCTCTCCACTCCAGTCATTTTCACCTGGCATCCCACTGGCCCCTAAAGAGCCATGGATAAAATTCAAGAGGTGTATGGACTCCGACAGGGAAATATGTTAAGTCTTTTTTTTTTTTTTTTTTTTTTTTGAGACAGAGTCTCACTCTCTTGCCTGGGGCGAGTGCCGTGGCGTCAGTCTAGCTCACAGCAACCTCAAACTCCTGGTCTCAAGCAATCCTACTGCCTCAGCCTCCCGAGTAGCTGGGATTACAGGCATGTGCCACCATGCCCGGCTAATTTCTTCTATATATATTTTTAGCTGTTCAATTAATTTCTTTCTATTTTTGGTAGAGGTGGGGTCTCACTCTTGCTCAGGCTGGTCTCGAACTCCTGAGCTCAGAATGATCCGCCCACCTCGGCCTCCCAGAGAGCTAGGATTACAGGCGTGAGCCACCGCGCCCGGCCCGATCTAGCACCTCTTATATTATACTGGATAGATCTTGAGCCCATCCTTTGAAGTGAGGTATCACAAGAATGGAAAAATAAGCATCACGTGTATTCGCCATCAACTTGGTACTAACTGATCAACATTAAGGTGTTCAAACGGTAGTAATACTCACTGGGTGTCAGTCAGGTGGGGGTGGGTAAACTCACAACTAATGGATGCGATGCGCACTGTATGGGGGAAGTGCATGCCTCCAGCCCTGGCTTGGGCAACATAAAGTCATCACTTGTAACCAAAATGTTTGCACCCCCATAATATCCTGAAATAAAAAAAAATTAATAAAAACTAACAGTAAAAAAAAATCTCCTAAGTAAGAAATGGATTTATGTTTTCCTGATTAGAACTTCATTTTTCAAAAAGGTTGATTCCTAGAGAAGTGAACTAGAGACAACATGTTAAATATGTAATTATTTCTCTGAAGTATCATCATTCACTTCTCCTCGAGAAAGCCCCTAGACCTGACCTAAGGTAGTGTAAATGCATGAATATTTTTTGGTCACAAAACTTTGTTCTCTTTCCTCTGATGACATAATTCCATAAAATCCGTGTTTGAATTTTTTGTAAAACTGTCAGTGAAGACATTGTCTATTTTGTTATTCCCTGTCTGTGATGGAGACTACCAGTTGCCTATCGAATATTTTTAGCGGTACACATTACTACCCAGAAAATGATTACATTTCCCAGCCAAGGTGATACCCTTGCATGATGTAGCCACATGACTAAATTCTAACCAGTCAAATAGATGCATAAATTTTGCATAAAAATTTCTGGAAATTTTTCTTAAATAGGAAGGTAAAAATAACTTTAGGAGTTTCCTTCCTCTTTCTGACAGCCTAAAATTCAGATGTGATGGCTGGAATTCCAACAGCCATCTTGAACTAAAAGATACTTTGAGCATGGAAGCCACAAATCTTGAAGATGATGTATCAGAAAATAGGAGCCTAGGTCTTTGATGATACCATGAAGACTTGCCAAGCAAGCTTCAGATTCCCTATGTCTTACCTTCTTTTACACATGAGAAAATAGATGATAATTTGTTTAAACCATTTTTATTTCTGGTTTTGTGTTATATCCAGAAAATCTAATATCTGTTTCTTATATAAGGGTATTATTATAAGTTTCTTGTAGAGTTTAATACCAGGAAAGCAAACTTCTTTCCTAATAGGTTTACTTCGTATCTCACTGCCTTTGGGTTTTTTGGCTTTTTCTGCCATGGAGACCAGAATTAAGTTAGTGGTTGCCTAAATTAATGACTCTTGCTTCCTCTAGTCTGCTGATGATTTCCATTCCTTACCTCCACCCCCAGCTGGACCCATTCCCACATCTTCTGATAGTTTACTTCCATTTGAATAATCTAGTTGCATATTTTTATAGGCTTCCTGAAAATGTTTTTAAAATATATGATCGTAAGGTTTTGTATGTGACCTATTGCATTTCAGAAGGAAAGGATACAGGAAAAGGGAACTGTGAATTAAATCATTGATATTTTAATCCTAAAATGACTTCACTCCCCTTAGCTGAAGAAAATTTTCTGTCTGCCCACCAAACAAATCAAAGCCCAATGAGACTTACACATATTCACAAAAACAATTCAGACTATATGTAAATAAATGCAGTTCTTCTGCTGTTGCTTCCTTTGTATACACAGAACTCAGGAACCTAAGACATGGCTATTCACAGGTACTAAATTAATTGGTGTTGGATAATGAATTTCTATCACAACAATACTAAGGGGCAGAGCCAGAATTTAAACCCTTAGTGTGCATCCAAAGCCTCAGCTCTGTGTCCCATACTGACTCCTATATGCAGAAAATAATTCTTTTATTTATAAAGCAAGATCTTTAAAAAAAAAAAAAAAGTAATCCGCTAACAGCCACCATTCACTTTCCTCCTCAAAGATTTTTTTCTTAATTAGAAAGAGCAGATAACAGAACATAAATGCATACAGATTCCACACTTGCACCTCTGTGTCTGGTCTGTAATCCTCACATCTTGAAACCACTGAATTCGTGTCTACACACTTCCACCCCTCCCTATTCTCTTCTTGCTTCCTCCAAGATGTGGTGCAAATGTCTCAGTTCCTCAGTGACTTGCTACAGGTAAAAATACATGGGAGAGAAATGTGGGGTGATTTTTACCACATTATACAAACAAATGCAGAAAATAGAAACCTTGTTTTCACTAGAATATACATATAACTTTGATCCCTTTTGTGGGTAAAGTTGTGCCAACAGAAGATGATTTTGGTAAACCTGCTGCCAAAAGGAGGATAAAGTTATTTCCTGTGGGCAATCTCCTATTTAAACATGAACATCTTCTTAAGCAGAATATTTGAAAACATAACTCAATAGAGCAACATATGAGTATATTTTTTTCCTAAGAAGTATCCTGAAATGAACTTTTAAAAGACTCTAGAGAGAAAGCTTAACTTCCCCTGGATGCAGGTTCCGATTTCTAGAATTGTGTTGGTCTTCCTCTATCCGCACCTCTGTCAGCACTTAGAGTAGTAATGTCACATTTGTATTCACTGGTAGCCCCAACTGGGACTATAGCACAGGAAGAGGCATATATACAATAGGGAGTCAATAAAGGATGAAACAAGTTTCTAATTTAAGTCTTTCTAATGAGATATTTTCTCATATCTACACTTAATCTATTCTTTTACCTGAAGATTTATAACTCCCTTCTACATTCTACTGTCCAAGTCACTCACATATGTTTAATTATGTTATTCTTTCCTAGTTTGATATGGTCCTTGGTCCTTTGTGCAGCTTTCCTGTCTGAATGATAGAAAACTAGCTCACTCCTTCATTGACAAACTAAAAGCAACTCCAACAGCAGTGAAAATAAGTCATGCTAATTAAAATGTCAAAGAAGATTCAGCAGGCTGGCATGAACAGCCATCTCCCACAAGACCTGGCCTCATCACTGAACACCCGGGGCCTAAAAACTGACTCCACAATGTTCTCTTTTTTTCTCTTTTTTGTATTTCAAAATATTGCGGGGGAACAAACACTTTGGTTACATATATTGCCTTTGCACCCTCTGAGTCAGAGTTACAAGTGTGCCCATCCCACATACAGTGCACTCCTCATCCATTAGGTGTGAATTTACTCATCCCCCAACCCTTACCTGCCTGACACTCCATGAATATTACTTCCATATGAGCATGTAAGTGTTGATCAATTAGTGCCAATTTAATGGTGAGTACATGTGGTGCTTGTTTTTCCATTCTTGTGATACTTCAGTTAGAAGAATGGGCTCCAGCTCCATCTAGTATAACACAAGAGGTAATTCACCATTTTTTGTGGCTGAGTAGAACTCTATGATATACATATACCACATTTTATTAATCCACTCATGTATTGATGAGCACTTGAATGTTTTCACATCTTTGCAATGGTGAATTGTGCTATTATAAACATTCAAGTACAGATGTCTTTATTATAAAATGTCTTTTTTTCCTTTGGGTAGATACCCAGTAGTGGGATTGCCGGATCAAGTGGTAGTTCTACTTTTAGTTCTTTGAGTTATCTCTGTATTACATTCCATAAAGATTGTACTAGTTTACAGTCCCACCAGCCATGTATGAGTGTTCCTATCCCTCTGCATCCACGCCAACTTTTGTTGTTTTGGGACTTTTGATAAAATCCAATCTCACTGGAGTTAAGTGACATCTCATTTATGTTTTGATTTGCATTTCCCTGATGATTAGAGATGTTGAGAAATTTTTTGTATGTTTGCTGATGAGAGACCTATATAGAGAGAACTATGAAACACTGAGAAAAGAAATAGCAAAGAATGTAGAATCAATATTGTTAAAATGTCTATACTACCTAAAGTGATCTACAGATTCAAAGCAATCCCTATTAAAATACCAACATCATTTTTCACAGATCTAAAAAAAATAATTCCATGCTTTGTATAGAACTAGAGAAGAACCTGTATAGCCAAAACAATCTTAAGCAAAAAGAACAAATTGGGAAGCACCAATCTGCCAGACTTCGAGCTATCCTACAAGGCTATAGTAATCAAAACGCATGGTACTGGCACAAGAACAGAGACATAGACCAATGGAACAGGACTGAGAACCCAAATATAAAACCATCCTTATATTGTCATCTGATCTTTGACAAAGTAGACAAAAACATACACTGGGGAGGAGAATCCCTGTTCAACAAATGGTGCTGGGAAAATGGATAGCCACATGTAGAAGACTGAAAGGATCCACTCCTCTCACCTCTCACAAAAATCAACTTATGGTGGATAACAGACTTAAACTTAAGGCATGAAACCTTAAGAATTCTAGAAGAAAATGTTGGAAAAACTCTTATAGACATTGTCCTAGGCAAAGACTTTATGAAGAAGACCCCAAAAGAAATCACAGCAACAACAAAAATTAATAAATGGGATCCGATCAAATTAAAAAGCTTCCGCATAGCCAAAGAAACTATCATTAGAGCAAACAGACAACCTACAGAATGGGAGAAAATATTTACATGCTACACATCCGATAGAAGGCTGATAACTAGAATCTATATAGAACTCAGGAAAAGCAACAAGAAAAAAATCAAATAAACCCATTAAAAAGTGGGCAAAGGATATGAACAAAAACTTTCTACCATGTTCTTGACTCCCTGTTACATGGTCAGTATAAGGGATGAGTGTTTGTTAATCAATTATTCTAATTAAGGAAGATTAGTCTAATTAGTCCCTAAATGGACTGCCAATTTCCAAAGAATTTAAACACAGTAAAATAAACAAATAGAAAAAAAATATGCTCTGCAGATATTTTTTTCAAAAGCCAGAAATTAGTTCAAGATTGCAGGTAGGGCATTCTGCACAGCCTCTGGAACACACTAAATTCTCAACCTTAGGTGGAATCACTTTCTGTATTATAACAGGATTGTTAAGTTCAGGTATGCCAGCAAACAAAAAGATGTAGATGACAGAAAAGTTATTATATTTAACCAGAACTGAAAAGTGGCTTTTGATGATATCTTAGAATCAGACTGAATGCCAAAAAACATTATAATATGGAAGGGCCAATCAGAGGGATAAATTGACTAGGCATGACTAGGTAAATATCTATTTTTAAGAAACTTCATCTAATAACAATTTCTTAATACTAAACTATCATGACATCCAAGATACTAAGCTAGAAATTCTACAGAAATATTGAGGCATAGTATCTTCATTCTACCCTAAAAAATCTCGAGTGATAATCTATTTATTAAAAAATAGTATACTAGTGATATAAGACAAAACGTAAAAGCAAAATTGCAAGGACAGCCACAAAGCTCATAGGTCAAAGGCAGAAGGAGTCTCTTTTCACAGCAAAATCCACAGGTCACCTAGGATAGTTAGATAATTTTTCCTAACTAAAGCTAAATCTTCTAGGGATCAACCTGCTCTCTGCCTCATGTTCAGTTCCTACCTCCATCCTCAAACCCAACCATATTTCCTTGCCCCTCTCACTGAACAAACCATATTTAATCCCCCAAGTTTACCATCCAGAACTCGGTGGATAACAGAGCAAGTAAGTTCATATCTGAGACTAAATTTGCAGCCTAGTATAGAGGGCTCATGTGGCAGAATCTGAGACAACATATGGAGATTAACATATAAGAAGTTTATTAGGGAGTGTTCCTAGGATGAACACCTTAGAAGAAAACAATATTAGAGGAAGAATGTGGTCTGTGGTGTGTGTGTGTCAAGATCCCAGTCAATCCCACAGGAAGTTCCGCATTTAGCTGGCAGTCCTTAAGAGTTGTTCCAAGTTGAGTTAAGAGGCCCAGGCTGTTATATCCTCAAGTCAACTGGTCCATAGAGCGAGCTGACCTGAGAAATGACTGTGACCTTGGATGAAGTTGACTCTTTGAGCCAAGCAGTCCCAAAAGATAGCAGACAGCACTCCACAGCTGGGAAAATCAATCTTTCAATGCTGGAGGGAGATCAGAATGGCAACGATCAACATCCACCCAGGTTACACATTTTTTCCATTTAAGTTTTCCAAAGGCAATTGGTAATTTTAGATTTGTCCCTACTCACATACTCAATATATTGGTGTCTTCTGATTAGTATTCTAATTACCAATTCTAAGTAAAAAAAAAAAAAACAAAACTTATTATAACTTTGTAGATTATAAAACTTGAAAGCATCAAATTTGTCATTATGTTTATACCTCTTTTTTTTTAATAAAATATCTCTCCTTTCCCTCTTGCCCAGATGTTATCAAGTAATTTACAGTTCATAAAAGGCTAATGGAGGTATAAACAATACACAGATGTCTCTCTGATTTCCTTTATTGTATTCCTCTGGGAGGTGTTATGGAAATCACTCCTTGGCTTTGCCAGAGTTTGTTGAGGAGGTTGATCGTAATGGAAATGAACAAGTGTGTGCACACAAAGAGCAGTGTTATTCTTCCCATCAGAGCAGGTGATTAGAGGTTTTCTGTCAAGATGCCATCAGAAGTTGGATTTCTGGAAAATTGTATCAAACAGAATTTAACTGGGACACATAAACAAGCATTTGTATCACAGGACAGGCAAAAAATGATAGTAGCTGGTTGAATTTCTCACTTAATAACTTTGTTCATTAACCAACAAATTTTTGTGTGTCCACTAAGAACTTTGAAGATATAACAGTAAACACAACTGATAGAGCTCCTGCTTTCATGGAGACTGCAAGACAGTGGGGTAAATAAATGTTTTAAACAAGAAAATGCAATCAAGCTCAAGTGTCACAGAGCATAAGCAGGTCTTCTATTCTGAACAAAGGGATTCAAACAGGTTTCTAAAAAGAATTGATATGTAAGCTACAGCCTGAAAAATGAGTAGGATTTAGACTTTCAAAGAGATCAGGGAAAAGAGATCTAAGGAAAGAGAACTGCATGTGCAAAGGCCCAGAGAAAAAAGAATGAATGATATACTTGAAAGCTGAGAAAAGATATTATCACAACTTAGTTATATAAAAATGGCTTTGGTGCAGTGCAGAGTAGATTGGGGAAGAGTAAAATTGTGGGAAGAAACCAGGAAGGAGGAAAGAGATGATGATGGACTTTACTTGGATAGCAGAGGTGGACATGGAGAAAAATTGTTAGATTTAAGAGATATTTAGCAACAAGAATCATCAGGACTTAATGATTGATTGGATTATGAGAGAAAGGTTAGGAGAGGTCAGAAAGCACTGCTAGGTCTCTGATTTAGGCAATTTGAAGGAAATTGTGCCATTTGCTGTGTCAGGAAAGGCTAGATGGAGAAAAGATTCAGGATGGAGCTGAAGAGTTTACTTTCGCATATTTGAGGTTGACATACCTTTGGTTCATTGAGAGATGGAGTATCAGTAGCAATTGGACTTTGCTTTGGCGGCTCCCTGGGCTAGAGATGTCTGTGAAAGCCATGTGAAAGAATGAGATTGCCCAGGGAAAGTTTTAAGACCAAAAATGATTAGAGACTTTAGGGCAGAGCCATGAGGGAAATCAATGTATTAGGGTTGAGCAGAGAACAAAAAGTCACAAGAGAACAAACATGAGAAAGAATAGGAAAAAAAACAAGAAGAATTTGTCTGGCAGAGATTATTAGCTGAGCACCAACCTTCTCATTCTTCTTTCTAGGCTATATTTCCCAGCCTCCCAGGCAGTTAGGTATTGCCATAAGTTTGAGCTCTAACTAACGGAATGAAAGCAACAGTGAGTCAAAGGCCACACTCCCCAAGCTGTAACGATTTCTCTCTACTCCATCTAGTGGCTCCATGTCAACTCCCAGAAGAAGCCAAGAAACTTCCTCATGCCCTGGGGGAAAACGTTATTGGACTTAACATGATTGGAGAAATAAATTTCTCTTGTGGTAAGCCACCAAGTTTTGGGGTTTATGCATTGCAACAGAAATATCACCTTCACTAACACAATGTGGAATCACAAAAACAAAGAGAAGAGACTATTTCAAAAAGGATGGAGTATTCAACGATATCAAAAGGCTGTTGAGAAGTCAGGTGAGTTAGGTACTGAATTAGGTCTCTTACATTTAGCAACATATAGGTCCTGAGTAACCTACATGCATCAATATTTAATTCGGAGGTTTCCTTTTCTGCAGCGAAAGATTTTGGGATAAACCTGAACATACTGATAATCTTGACGGTGGTGTTTGCTTCAAGGCTATTTTTGTACTTATAAATCAATTTGATTATCTTGACAAACTTTATGTATAGGTTGTTTATAATGTTTTTCAGTCCAACAAGACTTCTGAAATTGACTGCACAATTGAATTTTGATTTATTGACTTGGTCCCCAGTCTTTGACTGAGTAAATAGATTATTTGACTCTCTTGACTTAATTTGGGTAAAGAAATAAAGACTGTCTAGTCTGTAAGAGGAAAACTTAGATCTATACTAATTAATCAATGGCTTTTTTACCTGGCTATAACAACTATACCTATTGCGAATTCTCTGAATTTTCTAAAAAGTGATTTAAACCTAAATTTTACACACTCTAAACTTTAGTATGTGTACCACATCCAAATATTCTGTTAAAATTTGGTAAATGGGTCTGTGGTTTACGAATTTATATTTTTTTACCAAGTATTTCAGTTGATTCTGATAGACATAATCTTTAGATCACATTTTGCCAAACTCTGATCTGCATCTACTGGAATGCTTTAAAATCCAAGTTTGTTCTCCAAATAGAAGCTATAACTAACCTTCAGGTGCTTGGCACCAAAAAGAAAATTTAAAGATAAATCAGAAAAGCATTTTGTTACAAAAGAATGGAAGGCAGGATTGTAAAAGGCAATGTCACATTTTTCTTTCCTTATAAATTTACAAGCATTATTTTCCAACTTTTTACACATTCTCTCTTTATTATGAAATTTTGAATAAAATGATAATTCAGTGATGAAATTTTCTGTTTCCAGAGTCCCAGAATACAATCAGTGGGTAAGCTCTCATAGTCCTTTGTTGCATTATGCACTCATTATGAAAACAAGAATGGCTTTCGCTAATCTTCAGATTCACAGAAAGGCAGTTGAAAATAATATCACCTAGTACATTCTGCTTGCTTGTGCCTGAAGCCTGTGCCATAGACAGCTCACACACAGTGCCTGTTTACCATGAAAATTTCACTTACTCCCATTAAATCAATTCTAAAAGAATTTCTCTATAGGCAGCAATTTCATATGTAAAGAAGTAAGCAACTGAGCCCTTTAGAAGCTTAAATACAAATGATTTATGGGGTCTCCATATTCCATACCTGGCCTAACTTTGTGCTGAACTAATCTAAATAGATAATCAACTTGAGGAAAAAAGAAGGAAGGAAGGAAAGAAGAGAGAGAGGAAGAGAGAAGAAGGAAGGAAAGAAGGAAATGAAACAGTGAAATAGCAGCAGTTCCTTTTTTCATGAATCTAAAGGATACAATGTCTTCCCAGGTTACAATCTTCACTTGTAGTTTCCTCAGGTAGTTAAGCATAATGGACACTGTAGCAGATCTTAAGGCCATTAACCAGCCACTTTCTTGAACTAACAGAAGACATTTGGAGACTTTTGTTGTTGTTTTTTGTTTGTTTTTTTTTTAACACATTGACTGCCACACACAAAAAAACAGAGAAATTTTTCCTTGGGACCACAGTGTTTAATTATGAAAATAGAATAAAATCTTCAAGTATAATTTAAAGGTAAACATAAATAGAAAAACAATATTTATCTACTTCATTTAATTCACATTTTTAGAATCAAATTATAAATATTAGTTATAACAGTAAGAACATCAACAAGTAAGATTTTTATATATGCTTCACCCGGCCCCGGGATCAAAACTAGAGTGAGCTAAATACAACTCTCATAGCAGTTAATATATTAAGAGATCTGAAAATATCATTAAAGTTTTGTTTTATTTAACTGGGGAAAGCTTACCCTTGATTGCTTTAAACAACAAGTACACTGGGAAAAATCATGTTTGCTTTGATCTGTTTTCTCTGTTATGTTGACATCATTCCCCTATTTACCAATTGCATGTGAGTTGATTTTCTTTAAAAAATATGCGTTGTAGCAGAACAGACTGGAGACATAATGTTTTAAAAATCCAGAGAATTTGAGATGTGCTATGATAACTTCAACTTCCCCTAAATAGTCTTTCCAAAAGTGACTTGAGTCCAATTAGTAAGGACTAGCAAACTCTGAGCCTGTTAGAGGTTTGAAATAGTGTGTGTGCTGGTGCACCCTGGTGGTTAGCAAAGGACAGTCTGACACCATGTACTTGGCTAAAAATGTATACCAGGGAAGGCAGTTCTATTGTTTTAAGTGCCTTTATATCTCAGCCAGTAATTAACAAATAAAACTCAGCTCAGAGCTTCCTCAGAGGACATTCTTTTGTAGTTGTTGTCTTCCTTCCTTTGGTCATTGCTCATTGCCTGTTTTTTCTTTTCTAATTTCTTCTTCTAAACTGTGGTGGAAAATAAGTAAAGATTTCTACTGCTACTCTAGAGGCAAAAACTATTTTTCTAAAACATTCTAGGCCTTGGATTCTTTGAGAGGAACTAATGGGAATGTGACATCATGACAGGTAGCGGGTCACAAGCAGCTTGTGGACCCCCTGAAAGATAACTGTTGCTCCGTGGAGTACTCATCACACTCATTCTTCCTGCTCTTCGGTGTCACCAGATAAATGAGAAACCAAGGACAGCTGTGGCAAAGGCATAAACGGCCATGCCAGCAGCAAGGAAATAAGTCTTGTTATGTTTCAGGAATTTGTTCTACTAGGTATGCAACCACAGCCTACGTGGGGCACCCTCAAGAACCACACTCTGAGCATCCCAAGGGTAGAAAAATCACAATTCAAAACCTAGCCTACTTCATTCCACCTTTTCACAGCCCCATGCTACACTAGTTTCTCTAAAAAGTGGTTTTCCTGAGGTCCTGTGTCCAGTCTTTTAATGTATGAACACTAAGACTAAGCAGTTCAATGTGACTAAAGGGAGGACTTCTTCCTGACAGCTCAGAGAAACAAAAGAGATGCTTATAGACACCACGTTTGTAGTACATGTCCTATTGATTATGGGTAATGAAAATTAAGGATAATATTGTGGTTTGAGTAATGAAGATATTTTTATATTTGTGAATGATTCTGTTTTGTTTTGTTTTTTAAAATTTCAATAGATTAATGAGGTATAAGTGTTTTTTGTTGCATCGCATAATGCTGAAGTCAGGGATTTTAGTGTACCCATCACCAGAATAGTGTACCTTATACCTGATAGGTAAATATTTATCCCACGCCCCCCTTCTTAGTTTCCAATGTCCATTACACCACTTTATGACCATGTATACTATTTAGCTCCCATTTATAAGTGAGAATATGTGGTGTTTGTTTTTCTATTCCTGAAGCATTTTGCTTAGTGCCTTTGTCTCCAGTTCCATCTAAGTTGCTCCAAAAGACAATCCATTCCTTTTGATAGCTTAAATATAAAACCTGAAACCACAAAAATTATGGAAGAAAACACAGAAAAAAATCTTTTGGACATTGGCCTAGGCAAAAAATTCATAACTAAGACCCCAAAAGCAAATACAGCAACAACAAAAATAAGTAAATGGGACTTGATTGAATTAAAAAGCATTAGTTGTGATCATTGATAAAAGAGAAAGCAACACAGCTCAGGAGAATGGAGAGCTCGACTCATTCCTCAAACTAAGAGAAAGTGAGTGGAGAAGAGGGAAGACCATCCCACCACCTAGAGAGAGAGGTAGCCCATTTGAACATGCTTTGAATTCCCTTATTCTTACAGCCATTTCCATCACCTCAATTGATAAAAAGTCATCAGTATCTACCTCATTCACCTTATCTCACAGACATTCCATGTGACTCAGAACTCCTAATAACAGTGTCTGGTTTCCAGCCACAGGTTTTCTGAGAAGCTATCTTTCTAAAGTCAGCAATAATTGTCAGATCCAATGAACAAAACCAATTCCCCATCTGGCTGACGTCTCTACTGCATTTGTCCTGATTGTCTAATCTCACATCCTATTCCCAGAAATGGTCTTCTCCCACAGCTCTTTAAACTGATCTATCTCTCTCTCACTCTCATTTTCACTCTTATGGCATGGTTCTTCATTTCTGTCCTTCTTAGCATCTCAGTGCAATATTCCTATTCACAGACTCAGCAAGGCCTGTAGCATTTCTGCTGCCCTGTGTCATTAACTCGCTTGTGGTCCTGGCTTGCCATGAAGACCCTATGTCTACATGAGCATTTGACGCAGTGTACTGTATGGACAGGCAGAGTCATTGACCTGTCTGTCCATATCTCTTAAGGTAAATGTCTGAGATAGAGAATCTGCTTGGTCACAATCAAGTGAAAAGTTGGACTGGCTGAGGGCCAGGTATCTCTCTGTTCTAATCAGTTGTGCAAGGTGGTGGAAACGCTGCTGCTCACTTAGCAGGCGCTGTAGGAAGCACTGGGCAAAGGTCGATTGACTGTCAGTCTATGGCATGAGCTCTTAACTCCTTGCCCCTAACCCATCCCTCCCATAATCCATTATTTATCCCTTGTTAGTCCCCTACCCTCCCTTGTCAATCGTTTGCTATATTCATAATGGAAGTTTTGCCATCTTTGCCTTACTTTTTTATGCCTTTGCAAATGTCATTTTCTCTGCCTGAAATGTCCTTTATTGTTTTTTGTCTGCAAAATTTACCTTTAAGACTCAACTTCACTTTCTCTGGGATAACTTTTCCTACTTTTATAAATACTGTTCCTCATCTCTAAATTCCCATTCACTTTTATGCTTACTTTCATTTTGGTACTTACTCTACCCTATGGATGCTGGTTATTACTATATTTGTCTTCCCTAATAGAATGCATGTTCCTTAAGGCAAATGTCTATTTCTTAGTCATCATAGCGTCTTTTCTAGTGCCTAGGGCTGTGTCAGGAATGCAGGGAAGGGATTCAATAAAGGTTTTCAGAAAGAATTCATGCATAAGTGAATGAGGAATTTGAAGTGAAACTAGAAATAGTAAATCAGGGGTTAGGAAAAAAGGAAGAAAGGCAATGATAGGACTCAGTCTACATACAACAGTCAGTCTCTCAGGATTCTCTTTACCAAACGCCTGTGCTAGGCAAATTTTTACTGTTTCCGTTTGACTTCTCTATAAAAGGTAGGGCTATGTTTATGGGGAAGGAAATTGATACCGTAGCTCATATACCATGAATCACATTAATATTAACTTCCCTTCTATAAAATAAAAAAGTTAGATATAAATTTTCTTAATGTTAATATCCTGAAAAAATTCTTAATATAGAGAAAATTCTTAACATAGCAGAACTTGAAACTGGTCAGGACTATTAAATCTTTCTAACTTGTGGGATAAGCATAGGTCAGAAAAGTTTCTTTTATGGAAAATGTAAAATTACATACTTTTTAAATAAAGAAATATTTCAGTTACTTATTGTTGCATAATAAACTTCCCCCAAACTAAATGGCCTAAAACAACAAACTTTTATTGTATCGCAAGGTTTTATCTGCCCCAAATTCAAGCAAGGTCCAACAGTGTGACTCTTCTGCTCCATGAAGCATTGACTGTGGTCACTTTGTGATATTTAGCTAGAAGATGAGCTGTTCTAGAGGGTTCAAGACAGCTTTTTCTTCACATGCCTGGGGCCTGGGTAGGGATGGCTGGAAGATTAGGCTCAAGTGGGCTTCTCTCCCTCCCCAGGTAGTCTCAGGACCTCTTTAGCACTGAGGTGGCTCTGGCCTCCAAGAGCCCAGGGCAAAAGCCGCTATACTCCTAAAATATTAGGACCAGAACTGATGTAGTGTTAATCTTGCTGTACTATGTTGATCAAAGCAGTAACAGGGTGGGCTAGATTGAAGGATGTGGAGGAGTAGACTTTATCTCTTGATGTAGCAGTAGCATGTAATATAGGCAGAGAAAATATAAAGGCAGTTATTTCAGGAACAGCTATCACAGAAATATATTTTTATTAATATTAAGAAGATAGAGTAATTTGATTCATGTTTAAATCAATCAACAAATAGTTATTGAATGCTTTGTGTGTGTCTTTGCTCAGCTCTATTTGGTCTGCCTTAAAGTCCGTAAAAGGCCTGTTTTCATGAATACGTGCCATTGCTGATGACATTTTTTGAAAAAACTATCTCAATTAGGCCATAGAAAGGAGTTGGATCTAAGAAGAGGGAAAGGCTCCATTCTAGCTACCTGTGTAACTTTGAGTAGTTTAGCAGATCTTTACAGGTTTCTGTTTCTTTATCTGCAAAATTTATTTAAATAATCTTATTTAGTACCTACTCTGTATCTGTACTAGCATAAGCACTGATGATACAAAGAAACACAAGACTATTTATGTCCTCAACAAACTCTCAAGGAAAGGGGCACATTTCACACATAATCATGACGAACAGTGATATAATGGTTGAACGCTGACCACTAAGATCTCTTTTCATGTCTAAAGTCATGTGACTCTGTGTTTTAATTAGCTCATAAATAATTCATATGTAAATGGGTGTCTTTGAAGAACTTATTCACTTAAGGATTTAAAATATGCATCTGTACAATTTGTTTATATTATTAATTTGTAATTGACTACATTTTAATTTGTTCTTACAGAGTCATAAAACTCTGGAACTGAAAGTGACTGGGAAGACACCCACTTCAATCCCTTCTTTAATAGACAAGAAAACTGGGACACAGGGAGACTTACAACACACAGCTTATTTCTGGCATAGCAGGCCAGGCCAACATATTCTGCATTTCACAGATATGCCTGCCTATAAAGACATTTTAGTATAGCATCACTCTGTCCACTGAGATGCTGTAACCTAGAGCCCTGTAATTATTATTGCATTTGGTTTACCTTCTGCATAATTATTGTGCTGTTCTGATGAAGAGAACTTTAATCTCTCTATTTTATAACTTTTGGAAATTATGTTATGTATGTTGACACATACTTCTTTGGCCATGGAGGAAGATCTCTAACTAGGACCTAGTTAGCACATACCACCACAAATTCTATTTTCATTTGCTCTGGAATTGGTAACTAGAGATTAGTTTAGTAGTACTCCATGGGGTATGTGTGTGTGCGTGTATGTGTGTGTGATATTGAGCATTTTTATCCACTCATTCCTTGATGGGCTCTTAGATTGATTCCATACCTTTGCCATTGTGAATTGTGCTACAATAAAAATTTGGGTGCAGGTATTTTTTTGTAAAATGACTTCATTTCCTTTGGGTAGATACCCAGAAGTGGTATTTCTGGATCAAATGATAGATCTACTTTTAATTCTTTAAGAAATCTCCATACTGTTTTTCATAGAGGTTGTACTAATTTACAGTCCCACCAACAGTGTGTAAATATTCCCTTTTCACTGCATCCACTTCAACATTTTTTTTTTATTTTTTAATTATGGTCATTTTACAGAGGTAAAGTGGTATCTCATTGTGATGTTAATTTGTATTTCCCTTAGAAATGATTAGTGATTAGTGATGTTGAGCATTTTTTCATAAGTTTTTTGGATTGTTATCTATCTTCTTTTAAAAAAAATCTGTTCATGTTTTTTGCCTAATTTTTGATGGGGTTATTTGATTTTTCTTGATGACTCATTTGAGTTTGTAGATTCTGGATATTAGTCCTTTGTTGGATGTGTAGTTTGTGAATATTTTCTTCCATTCTGCAGGTTGTCTATTTATTCTGTTGGTTATGTCCTTTGTTGTACAGAAACTTTTTAATTGAATTGTCTGATTTATTTAATATTTTTATTGCTGTATTTGCTTTTGGGGTCTTAGTTATAAATTTTTTGCCTAGGAAGAGTTTTTCCTACATTTTCCTCTAGAATGTTTATGGTTTCAGGTCTTATATTTAAGTCATCAAAAGGAATGAAATATCTTTTGCAGCAACTTAGATGGAACTAGAGACCATTATCCTAAGTGAAATGTCTCAGGAATGGAAAAACAAATACCACATGTTGTCACTTAAAAATGGGAGCTAAGTAATTGGTATACATGTTCATAAAGTGGTATAATGGACATTGGAAACTAAGAAGGGGGAAAGGTGGGATGGTGATGAGGGATAAAAATTTACCTATCAGGTACAATACACACTATTCTGGTGATCAGTACACTAAAATCCCTGACTTCAGCATTATATAATTCATCCATACAACAAAATGTACTTGTACCCCCTTAAGCTATTGAAATTTCAAAAAAGAAAGAAAACACGGTTGTTCACAAATATAAAAATATCTTCATTACTCAAACCATGGTATCATCCTTATTTTTTATCACCCATAATCAACAGGAGATGTACTCTCTAGTACATGGTTTCTATAAGCAACTCTTTTCTTTCTCTGAGCTGTCAGGAAGAAGAATAGATTTCTAGAATGTTAGTACTAGGATGGATCTTAGAATACCACTAAGTTGATCTGTATGTTTTACAAATATGAAAGCTGAAGCTAAAGGGCTAGCAGGTTTTTTATAAGGTCCCATAGACAATCACCTGATTTTAAATCAGATTCCAGCTTTTTTCTTCCCAAGCAGTGGCCATGTCCAAATGAAATCGCTTTTCTGCAGCATCCTAAAAAAAACCTGTATTCTCATTATGGATGAATGCATGAGAGCAATTAAAGTTATTCTCCCTGAAGTGAAGAAGTACTAGCATTTGCTATATATCAGATTCCAAAATTCCTCTGGTCCTCTCATTTTCAAAGACATTTTCTTCTCAAGTGATTCAATTAGTTTATACAGCTATGCCCTGGATAATAGGTAAACATTCCATTTGTCTTAAGAAGAGCAAGACAAAGGGATGAGATTTCCATGTTAGCCTCAATAATTTATTCTTGATATCAAAATGGTTTGCTATGAAAATTCCTTGAGCCATTGTTTTCTGCCCACAGAGGGCTTCCTCAAATTTTCCCAAATTAAGGAATTTTTGATATTATATTTTAAGGATAAATTTTTGTGCAAGCCAGATCTTCCTTTAACTTCAGCCAAGAATGGTGTAGACATGCTATAAACCAGAGTAGAAACTAGTGGGAGATACACATTCCTTGAAGCAGGTGTGACTATACTTGTGCTCAGTCATAATGCATTCATCTTTGTGTTGTATCTCTTTATTTAGCCCTAAGAGACCATCAGATCTGCTTGTCTAAGTCTTCCTCTTTTATTCACTTTTTTCTCTAAACATCTACTCCTTCTTACTATGTTCTTCCTCATATTTTCTTTCTTGTAGGTATCAGTACAAATCTATTCAAAGACAGAAAAATTTTCAGGCACCAGAAATGTTTACATCGTATAAACAAATCATCTAAGAGAAAGGATGAATATTTTATTTTTGTTCTCAATGTATCGATGTTATACAGACATAGCCTGAACTCCACCTGTATTTTGAGTTGGACAGGAATCTTTCTGTTATTTAAAAAATAGGCTTTAAGAAACAATGGTGATATAGCACCTCTTGTATTCTCCTGGAAAGAGCTGGAACACATTCTACTAAGTGAAGTATCCCAAGAGCACCACATGTACTCACCATAAAATTGGTATTAACTGATCAACACATAAGTGCACATATAAGAATAACATTTATTGGCTGTCAGGCAGGGAGGAGGAGGAAGGGGGAAGGAGGGGACGGGTATATGCATACACAAAGAGTGCGATGCGCACCATCCAGGGGATGGACATGCTTGAAGCTCAGACTTGCGGGGGGGAGAAGGGGCAAGGGCAACATACGTAACCTAAACATGTGTACCCCCATAATATGCTGAAATTAAAAAAAAAAAAAACCATAGGCTCCCAGTCGATACAGCTGATCTCTTTTGACTTAATTATGAAGAAAACACCTATGCCTTTTTAAAAAAATCTTGATTCTTGAGTCTTAGAAATCCTATTGGATGAAATCTGATCATTGGTGCACAAACCCCTGAGGCTGTAATTCACTCTTCCTCTGTTACCGATATAGCCTAAAGTCATGTCTTTAAAACAGCTTTTAAGAGATTAGAGAGTGAAAGCAAAAAGTTAGCCTCAAGAACATAGGCAAACAGAGGTCAGACTTTCCCTTTTGGACTGGCTAAGAAATCTCCATTTGTTTATGGCAGCAGGCTTAATAAGAAGAAAGCTATTAATTAAATAAAAAAATTTGCATTTTGATCAAAGGAGGCAATATAAACAGCAGCATATTAGCTAACCCCTAGCCCTTTCCAGGATAGAATTACATATTTTCTAAGGAGTTGGTTCGGTTCAACCTACTGTGGGCACTTCCTGAGGAAGAATTTCAGATTATGTGCTCCTCAGTTATGAAGCTCATCTAGAATTTTGACTTAACCTCAGATCCTGAAGTTTACTGTAATATGTTGGTTACATCCTATTCTTCCACAGTAACATGAGGAGAGACTAAAAGAACTATCTCATTCTCTAGGTTTTAGGAGAGAATAGTTCTCTTGGCCTTTTCTTAAATGACTTTTCTTGCTGGATCCTCCATCCCCTAGTGTCTCAGCGCCAGCCCAGAGAGGTCAGAACCACCTCACTCTGGGGCCTGTCTTCTCTTCACTGCACTTTACGTGGTAGAGATAGAGGATACAAAAGCCCTGGATGCTGTTCTCTTTCTAGCATCTGGTCCCTAGCACAGCTGTGGTACCTCATTGGACTCTGGCCTAATGGTTTTTATGGAGTCAGATAATTATTCACAGGACTTATCTTCATTGAACACATGCTAGGGAGAAAAATAATAGCAGGATACAGGAAACATCATCTGCCTCGGATTCAAAATTGGCTTCCTACTATTTGATTCTGTTTTATGTTATGAAAGGGAAATAAACGGTCTGCTTTTTTGTTGCTATGAGTGCTTTTGCTGAACCACTACGCCATAACTTCACAATCATACATCAGAAAAAGCAGATATTTCTGCTGATTTTGGATGGTGGGTATGGATAATAGAGCCATCTATATTGCTTCTGTTGGACTTTGTTGAGACCAACGGCACCTATTTGTTCCATGATATTGAGGGAGAGGAGTCTAATCTGTATGTGCACTTATGTGTCCTGGTTTCAAGTGACCTTTGTGAAAGTATAGGAATGTTGCCTGGAAGAGTGGCATGCACACTGACCCATGGACTCCCCAGTAGGCATTTTACAAGGTTTAGTTAAGATTAAGTAGCCTGAATCCAAAGCCATAAAGAGAAGCAAGATTTATGGCAGAGGAAGAAACTAAGAAAGATTTATTAGCAGTTCAGATCTTTGTATGTTGTACAAATAAGGACACCATCCACT